>PNEQ01064116.1:0-30980 GCA_003012365.1 Medauroidea extradentata | reverse complement strand
TTGACGCGACACGTGATACCATAACAGCCGCCATACAAGCCATTACGGTGATTTCCGTTACGTCAGTTGCTAAACTGGCTGCCAAGCTTACTGGCCCGGAATATGCTTTTTAGTCGGTTTTATTATTTCTCTCTTTCTCTATGTTAAATGGGGTTTTCGGTATTCCGTTACAATATTTCGAGTTTTAAGCCTCCCCCACACCCTTTTCTTTCCCTTTTTAAACGCTAAAATCCTGGCAGTCGCAAATATGATTAGTAGCTTGCCTTTCAAATTAGGTCACGCATCGCCACTGATCCTGCTGCAGAATTAGTTCAACTAGCCGCTTGGACATTCTAACACTTGATGACTGAAGTACCAGTCTTGTGTACAAAGATATTTTTTCAAGTAAGGTAAATATTATCAGTTACGAATAATATTCGCGAGCAAAGCCGCGGGGGACTGCTAGTATTTCATACATATATGAAACTACGATTTTTCCCCACTTGGACTTCCTTAGTGACACCACATAATTACCGGTGATTAATGGCATCACACAGATTGTGTTCAGAGTGTACAGGCCTACAGAGTCTAGCTTGTTCCCAGCTAATAACGCGAACTGTGCTTGTCTCAAGAGATAGCATGTAAGGTGAACATGGGCAGTGTGGAATGAAAGGGTGGGGCGGAGCCTCGAAAAATCCAGGAGAACAAAGGCGGTGTCTTACATTGTTCCTACATGATATCTGGGTCAGACCCCACCCTCCGTCCAGGAATCCAGCCAAGATCTCCTGCAACCGCGACCTTAGGCGCAACAAGAAAACACGTCGGTATTATTTGGTATAGTTTATTACAATTGTACACGCAACGATAGTAACGACGAAACAATATGTATCACAATGACGTACAAAATACGCTTCTGACACAATAGTAAGCTACGACTGATACTTTAGTCGAGTTTTGAACATTTCTTTCAGTTACGTAATTTTGGTGCCACCCTTTACAAAACAAATCGTCAGAGTTTTGATAATATGCACGAATATTCATATTGATGTTCTTTAACATACTTAAACACCCACAATAGGGGGTGGGTGGGTGTATCATGGTAGGTGAAATTAATTTTTTTTCAATTCCTTGGAACATTCTAAAGAATAATTATATGTGTATACATAAATATTACACTCAAATAGGGTAAAACTACCCCACTTCGTGAAACTAAGGCTTCGAACTTCAGTAACAGAAAAATGTAACACATTTCGATTGTAATCTAGTATGTAATATATTGGTCACTTATTGCTAAAACTACACCACATGCCTGCTCTCTGTTGGTTATCTAATGAAATATATATACATACATACATATATATATATATATATATATATATATATATATATATATATATATATATATATATATATATATATATATATATATATATATATATAAGCGAGCCGCGACTATCTGGCTGAGCAGAGGAAGAAGATACAGTGGCGGCAGAGCTAAGATACCTCCGTGTGCTCTGTACGGCTCGTATTACCTTGAGTGACGATACAGCAACCATCTGCACACCGCGATGATCGGAGAGCAGTGTAAGCTGATATAGCAGCGGGAAGAGCAAAGAAGTTCGGCGTACGTTGTGCCGCTCATATGCGGCGACGGCCACCTGCACACCAATATCGGGTAACAGAATAAGATATCATGATCTAGAATATTCCCGTTCTTACTCTATTTTGCGGGGTGGTGCTTGACCCTGATGTGACATTTTCCCAGGAGGTTTGAGATCAAAGACTTGCCGAGAGAATTCGAGACTTTAGAGTGAGTATATAAAAGAGATCTGCGGCAGAGGCAAGAGAGTTTTTGGCCGGCAGGTGTCTGATGTGAGTTAAAGTGATAGTTTCGAGTGGCGAGAAGTATTGGTTTGCGACAAGCGTTCGAGGGTGTCCGGCGAGGTTGATTGTGATTGACGAAGGTGTTTCTGGGCTACAACAGGTTCGTCTGTGCTCGTGCATTGACCATTGTGAGTGATTAGAAAAACTTTTCATGTACAGAGAACTTATATAGATATATTATTTATATTTTATAACCCGTATGTAAATAGTAGTTATTTGTTCTGTTTGACATCTATTTAATTGGGATTAATCATTATTGACACAAGTGTTGTATAGATAGTTGTAAATAAATTAGGTTAGCTTTATTTATTTTCTTTATTTTATTAAATACCTCCATCCCCAAAAGTACCTAGCCCCAACCTGTAACAATATAGGCTATATATATATATATATATATATATATATATATATATATATATATATATATATATATATATGGAAAACATATTATTACCAAGTGTCTGCTAGATGTAATTGATGTTATATTTCTATACATTTACTTGAGGGTTTTCTGTTTACTTAAATTACGGACTGTGGACAAGTTCATAATAAGGCTTGCAGTGCTTTGCAAAAAACACAATAAAAATATTTTTAAAAATGTCAGCAGAGTCCCAGAAAGATTCAGACAAGGCGTGCATAGCTGCTGGTGGAAACGCCCGGTACACTATACATAGGCCATCCGCAGAACTGAAGTACATTGCGGGTCTGTATACTCTCCAGGCGCAAACGTTTCATCACGAAAAATAACGATACTCTTGAGGATATACAATTTGGAGATGGCTCAGTGCTATGAAAGTTAAGGACTCTACTTGCCAAGATCGCCGCTATTGTGTTGAAATGTTAAAATTAATTCATTCCAATTGAATTATTTTTAAAGATAAATTTTCTATAAAAATTTTTTTAGGCGAACTTCGTAAAATAACTCTGCCCACACGAGTTACTCTTCAGCCTTCAATATTTAATACTCAAGGTTTTGAAATGTAAATTGAAGTTTGTAATTCACAAAAATATATAAGCGAATATTGTTTACAGCAAAAACTCTTGATGTTGCAATATTTTAAGGGAAATTATTATATATAACATTTTTGTTTCACACACACACACACACACACACACACACACACATATATATATATATATATATATATATATATATATATATATATATATATATATATATATATATATACACACATTAAACATTGATTCCGATATGAAAACTTTGTAGCTGCACGCCAGCTAGTCAGCACCCTTTAAGGAGGCCGCCTGGGGGGACGTCTTTTGTGCGTACCAGGCCTGGAAGTGCGGAAGATGTAAGGACGAAACAGCATGCGAACCACACTTCACACTAGCCTCTATACGCCCAAGTCACTTAAGAGGGCGTGGTACATAATTCAACGGTAAAAACATTAATCTATAACTGTAGATTTCTTGAAGCCAATTTGCGAAATTTAAACAATAACAACCCTTGACAATAGTTTCAGCCAACGTTTTAAACAAAATTGTTTCCAGTGTTACTAACTTCTGACTGAGGCACAATCTCTAACTCCCAAGAAATGTCTACAAAACTGACACTACTTCATACAAGTCTAAAATTTTTTTTTCCTCACTGGAACGCCCGTAAGAGCTCTATACAGCTGGTCCATGAGCATTGCTACAGCGAGTTAGGAGAAAGTATTGCTAAGAAATAGGCTACTACTAAACGAGCGTACGATATAATTATCTACGAAAAGAAAATAAATTTAAAACTATGCTTCCATATTTTTATTTTTCAGATATCATGCTGTGTAACATGGCACTTCAAAATGGCTGAAAACTTCTTTTTCAGACTGCTGTCACGTAAAATATACCAACCGGAATCGTAAAACGAAAATAGAGAAGCATACGCTGGACTTTACGACGCACTTGCCATAAATAAATAAAAAAAAATAGGGTATAGGCGGTTCGGAATAAATTGAGCACTCAAAGAAGCCCTGTTAAATTACTCTTTGCGGCAAATTCGTGTCTTTCCGGGCGCAACGTCTCAACGACGGGAAATGTCTAACCCATCTGGACACGTCACTTAATTCTTGCGCGTTTAAGATAAATTGTGCAGTCGATAGGAACTTATAGAGTTTGACAAAAAAAATTTATTAACTATGTGAAACATAGTTATGTCAAATTTATTTCATTTTATTTCAGTATTGCTGTATTTAAATAGGAAAATACACGGAACTACGTACAATAAATCGCTACCAACCATACAAGCAGTAAAGTAACTATTGTTAATGTTGGATCATATGCAGTAACGGCTAGTGACTTTTTTCAAAGGTTAAATCTTTAGTGCTCACTTTATTCCGAACGACCTATAACCACTTGAAGTCTCATAGGAAAAAGCCAATGAGCGAGACACAGCACGCCGTTTCCGCGACGTGTGCATAAAGGCGACACGGTTGTTGACACACGATCCAGTGTAGACCTTATCGCTTGCTTGTTTTTGTACCTCAGACGCGGCATCTAGAGTCTGCCGTATAGGGTTCTTAACACCTCCGCACTTGCAGGCCCAAAATACGTCCGTCCACCCACGCGTTGTTGGTGCTACGTATCTGCCGATCCCCGTGATACGAGGGTTTAGTCTCCGCATCGCCAGGGGTTTCGCCCGGGCGTCGTGGGTGGACGGGCAGTGAGGAGGTGTGGAGCTGGAAACAACGGGTCTGGAGTCCGAGCAGTTGGGGTGCGATCTAGAAGGACAAGGCGTGAAAGACGTCGACGGTGGATGAAAGGAGGGAGACCGCTCCCACGACGAGATTAACTCGTTTCCCGCAGGGGTTCATATGTGTACGAGGGTAGCTCATTTGACCGCGCATTTGCACCTCGTCGCGCGCTCTGATGAATATTAACGAACCATCTCTGGCACCCGGGGATGGCTGGCCGTCGAGATCGGAAAGTCCAGAACACACGAGGGGCCCGCAGACCCCAGAAACGAAAAAGTGGGGGGGGGGGAGTTAAGGAGCTTTTACCAGTCGACTGCACGAGCTCCCATCACGCACCGCGACGTCAACACACCACCGCACTTACCCTCCCCGACGAAAGGATTTGAGCGACCCTGGACGCCCCCCGGACAAACGCCGACCACGACGCGTCGCGTCGAACCAAACTTTTAATTAAATTTCCTGATCGGCGCAGGGAAAAGCTTCTGTGCTCCAACCACGCCCCTGCCTCCCCCTCGCCTCAAACCATATACGTCTATCCGCTCTGGGACCAGAGGATTAACTGTTCTCCGGGGCTGTCCACCCCTCGGGCGAACGGGGAAGGCCCGATAAGGCCGGCGTCGGAACGAGGATTACCGGTGCCGTCGACCTTACGTCCGTCGGCGGACGAAAATGCTTGCTCCAGCGTGAAGGCCTCTGATAGGATGCGTCGCAGCTCAGATCGTGGGACAGGAAGACCACTAAGTATGTAGCACTTTTTTTTTTTCAGCCGGATAACACCTAGATGCTCTTCAAATAAGTACGGATTACTGTCTTATATAGTCAAGACATTTCATTGTGAAAAAATTTTGACTCATGCATGTGGGGAAGAAAAGTACACTTCATGTAAGGGAAAGTCATGGAACACATACGTACTAAAATTTACGCAAGCAATCAAGTAAACTACTACCAAAATAATGTCGTGTTGTACAGCACGTAAATAGTAAGACCATACTTCATTTTCGGATAGTAATACTCTTGTTTACTTGCACGTTTGTCATTAATTCACAGTTCCTAAGGAGGACCACGGTGGCTGAGTAGTCAGACCACTCGTCACCCACGTTACCACCCATCGGCGGGGTAGCTCCCTGGACTTCCGCGTGTGGGACTATGACGCTGGCCGGCGGGTTTTCTCGTGTATCTTCCGTTTACCTCACCCGTGTCATTCCTGAGCTACTCCATCCTAGGATCTCATTCTACAGCATCATTCGGGGCAAGCAGATGCCTATGGGTATCCAGTACTGAAAACTGTCTGCATTCGGACTAAGATTCCCTGTCCCTCGGACATCCTGCTCATATTGATGTTTAAGAGTGTGTGGTAGATGAATAAACGCTGAAAACATCAATTGATTTCTACGCTTTTTTTTCGAAGCCAATATGGATAAAATACTCATTGACAATCCTGGATAATGGTATTTGGCTTCTTTATGAGTAAATATTTATCCAGAATTACTAATCCGTTACGCGTGATCTCTTGCGCCGTAGTTAATGCACGAGGTTCTGGCGTCAGAAATTGTGCCTCAGAAGTTCGTAACACTAAAAACTATTTTCTTTAAAATGTTGGCTAAAGGATTCTGTTTGTTGAACTTTCGCAAACTGGCTTCAAGAAACCTACAGTTGTAGATTAATGCTTTTACCGTTGAATTATGTACCACGCCCTATTGAACCACAAATATTGAATGTCCATTTTGAGAAACTGTAAAAGAATATTTCATATTGTCCTCACAGCTAACAGTTACAGATTATACTACATCTGCTATTTTTTCCCATGGTTTCTTCTATAGCAAATTATGAACAATTTATACTTGCCAGCAAATTAAAACTGTATTTTATTAAATATAGTTCCACGATATGCATGGACATGCAATATGTGTGGTTTAAGCCATCGATATAGGCTTTTGAGTCCAGCTTGATGTAAAATTAACTCTTCTTACTTTGCTTTGTAATGATTAGAGACAGGAAAATTTCTCGCACGACTCCTAAAGTGAACGCGGGAACGTTGGGGAGAATGCCAAGCCTTGAAGCGGCTCAGACCTACAAACCTAGGGATAAGGAAGCCGTGGGCAGTTTACGATAATTGAACACAGCCACTTTGCGCACGGTACGTGAGTATATAAATATTCCACAGAAGTTTTTCAGACTTTCGGAGTCCTGTCCTTCCGAAATTCGGCTGCGCGATAAAGTCCGAATATACTGACCGCATTAAGGGCGTGAAAAAAAAAAAAAGAACAAAAATATTTCTTTTTTGGTGTGTTCGGAAATTCCAGAACAAGAACTCGGCGGGTGAGATTTTTCTTTCTCCCGTTTGCAAAATATTTGTGTGATGATAAAATGTAACCGCCTAGCTCGGGGACGTTTTTCTGTGCCGAGGAAGAAGAAGAATAAATCTAGGAGAAGGAGAAAGAATAAAAAAAACCTTTTAGTGAAGGATAAAAGGAGGAAGAGGGGAGGAAGGAAGCTGCTGACCACAGGCGCAGGAGCTGGGCAGACCCGGATTGCCTGGCGCGAGTCCCCAAGGAGGGATTAGACTTTTTTTTTCCTCAGTCTCTCTGGCCGGTTAGTGGTATCAGGGCCACAGCACAACTGGGGAGGTAGAGGCACACGGTTTTTCTACGATTGCGACAGACCCCAGCTCCGGAGAGGGATGGGCTTTGGGCTGTTATCTAGGCTCCCGTGCTGAACCGACGAATAACAAGTCTTGATGCGGGGAAAATATTTCTTAGGATAAATATTTACGGAGATGAAAAAAAAAAAAAAAAAAAAAGAGGAAAAATCTCCTGGACGCACATAGAAATAGTAGGCCTATCTCGGAGAGGGTTTTACGGCCCTTTAAGGCTGTGCTTTCTCGTTTCTACTTTTTCTTTTAGCGATATTAATATTTTACGCCTAAATGATAGCAGATGTGAAAACTCTGTTTGGCAGTTTTGTTAAACATCGTCTTCTCCATGTCGGCTGATTTTTGCAAGGCAGTAAATATTATGTTTTTAGCTAATTACGTAACTAAAGTAATTCTGGTTGACTGGTTTTTTAGTCGAAACTGTACAATATCTTGTTTTGGAAAAAAATTGCTATCACGGCAAAACCACTTTAAACATAACTGCCAGACAAACCTTTTTGTATCTGCTGTCGTTTAACTTTTATAAATGATCACAGCAAAAAAACAGCTGAAACAAGAGAGCATCGTCTTAAGGCGGCTGCCTACCTCACGCTTCAAATGCGTTGCAGTGTGTTCGTAAACAGGTTTTTTCTACGAAAATATTCCACGTGTGCCATTGTGCCAACGTACGAAAAGAAAAAAAACTTCAGACAAGGTCGGAACCTCATTGTTAAGACGCCACGCTAATTAAAAACACTGTTTCTAAGCCCTCCAACATGGCTAAAAACGGCCTTTTCAGACTGCCGTACTTCAAAATGTACTAACCGGATGTATGTGAAACTCAGGTTGCAACCTGCACTGAACGTAGTTGCAGACTTTCCACCAATAAAATTATATGGTCATCGTTTAATGTCCCATAGTAAAAACAGTTCGGCGGGAAGCTTGCACGCTAGTTCAGCGCTTGGCTCGTTGAGGCGACGCGGCATTTGATGCGTGCTTCAAGGTCGACCTTACTGCTCCGTCGCTTTTGAGCCTCTCACGCGCGGGTAGGCGGCACCCTTAAGGCCGCGGTTCACCTCAGTTTTCAACGTCTTTTATTATTTTTTTATTTGTACCATATATTTTTTTCTTACTTTAGACATAAATTGTGACTAAATCTTCCTCTTAGGAAATTTTTTAATATCTAATAGTTTTTGCGTAATGAGTCGTAAACGTCAAAATTTGCACTTTGCGGTTTTATGCACGCCACTAAAACCAACTGACATACCATTCCGAAAAAAATTCACAGTGTATAACAATGTTGTAGGCTATGATTAGACATATATAGAACAAAAAATAACATATTTTTGTATTTAATTAAAAATACTGAATTTTTAAATGAAAATTCAGAAATTTCAAATTTTTTTTAAAAATACGAAACTATATATATTTTTGTTTAAAATGTTTCAAATCGCAGCCTACAATATTGTTGTACACTGTGAATTTTTTTCGGTTTGGTATGTTAGTCGGTTTTAATCGCGTGCATAAAACCGTAAAGTGCAAATTTTGACGTTTACGACTCATTACGCAAAAACTATAAGTGATAAAAAAATTTCCTAAGAGGAAGATTTAGTCACAATTTATGTTTAAAATAAGAAAAAAAAATGTCTGGTACAAATATAAAAATAATAAAAGGCGTTGAAAACTGAGGTGAACAGCCCCCTTAACAACAAGGTCTTAAGAGCCGATGAGTGTGAAGTGTGGTGAAGGGAGAGCACAACATACATTCCTTAGCCGGGATTCGAACCCGTAACCTCTCACCGTATACCGGCGTCCAACCGACTGCGGTACGGGGACCGGCTATTTCGAAGAGGTATCAAACTGTTAGGAAATGTTTTTTGCTTTATCTGTATTTGACGTACCCAGATTATTATACCATGACTAGTTTGTCACTATAACTGATTATATTTAATGGTACACTCTTAATCTGAATTAGTGAATATTCTATGATTCACGACGATGGATGGAACAGTTTCAACAAATTGAATCTGTGAGAAACCACTGTGAAATCGGCGACTATTCACTAATTCAGATAAATAGTGCCAACATACCATAAGTTTATTAGTGAATGTCCACATTTTTTCCAGTAATTTTTCACTGAGTCAATATGTGAAAACTGTTCTTTGAAAACAATCGAAAAAAAAAAAAAAAACTGAATATTCACTGATTCACTTGTGAGATGTTGGCACTCTTGAAGGAAATAAGTGAATATTCACTAATTGTAGAATTACTACTTTCACTGATTCAAATTGTCGAAACTGCTACGTCCATCAGCGTGAATCAGTGAATATTCACTAATTCAGATTGAGAGTGTACGTCATTTTCACGAAAGGATTATTGTATCAGCTTGTGTCAGTGTCTTGCGTACACGCCTGCAGTTTTACTATGATTATGTTGTAGATTCAGTAATTATCTTTAGAGTTTTAATTAAACACGCGAAACAGCCAACACGTGGTACGTCTACGAAATTAATAAATTACAGCTAATATATTAATTCCAACTACAGTAAAATTGAAGCAGTTAAAAATTTGGACAATAGATAGCATGACTCTTTAAAATATTTAAAATGCATGTAATCAAAATACAGTGAATTTTTGAATGATGATATTACTCATTTCTTATACATACCAAATATTACTTGCATTCATATATCTTACAAAGCACTTACTATTTTCTAATATAAATGTAAAGAAATTAATTAAAAATATCTGCACTGACAGTTGCGAACTGAATTGTAGAGTATGTGAATATTCAAATGTTAACATGTGTTGCGTTGGATAATTTCTGTTCGTGTACGAAATTCTGCATTCAATGGACAAGTACAACTTGGTAATAACACAAATTCGTAGCTAAAAATTATTTGTTTTTAATTTACGTACGAAAATTTGTTTTGTCCCATTTCAAGTTTAAGTAACGCAGCACAAAGAAACTGCAATTGTCACCAGGGGAAAAAAAAAAATGATTTTGAAAACTTTTTTTTTCTGAGCTAACGAGACAACCAGGAAATTTCAGACTATTATAATTACCGGAAACTTCAGAACGTTAAGAATTACTTGTTTTCTATGCAATGAAAGTCTAAAATACACCTGAACTTCCACAATGCCATAAACTGTAAATAATGTCGTCTTGACTAGTAGGTTAACTAGCCACTAGATGTCAGCCACTCTGCGCGGCAGAGCGAATATAATGTGCACGAAACCTCGGTATCGGAAACTGCTGTTTGAGTATGGTGTAAACGGTGCGAAAGTTAGGTTTCGTTGCCGAGGGAAACCTGAGTTTGTAATTCAAATTTCGTGACAAAAGCTCAGTTTAGTGTACGGTGTAATCCCCTAAAATTAGGTTTCCCTAAATTTTGGCCAGAAACGAAGTACTATGGCAGTTGGTTGAAATATATTGTATTGTGTTGGAAATGGAAAATAGTGAAATTTAAAAATTAGTATAACAGTAGCTGCAGTGTTAATAAACAAATTTGAGTGTTAAGAAATTAGCAGCAACTGAAATTTCACAAACGTAAATAGGTTCGCTATGTACTAAAATTGTCCCCTGGAATAGGTTCATTAGTGCGATTCCTCTAATATTCTATCCGTTTCCGTATTGTTTACTGTTTACTTTAAGGGCGCTGCCTACCTCGGAGCCCCGGCGGAGAAAGAATAGGGTTTTACATGTTAAATTATTTTCAAAGGCACTCGGTCACCTTTTGTGATATTGCTTCCAGACAAAAACCATTTTCTGCGCCGAAAAAAGGAGAATATTGCTACGTAAACAAAATTGCAGGAAATAATTTATGAATAGCCATTTTCTCGTGTTTTTTGTGTGTAAAAATGCTTTTTTGCCCACAATTTTCAGGGTATTGAAAATAACTGTCTACACGATCCATAGCAATGTACGCGGCACCGAGACGAACAACAAAGTCAGTGGTGGCACATATGTAACTTGGACCGTTACTGAGCCACGTGGAAAATCATTTAACCTGTAAAACCCTATTCTTTCTCCGCCGGGGCTCCGAGGTAGGCAGCGCCCTCAATGTTCAAAACTGAGCAAGTCTTCGCTATGGAAAGGAAAATTTCGCGAATTCAATGACCTGCATGATGGAATCCATTGTACTATGCATACTCGAACCCCGTCTATTCGTTCATTGTCTGTTGTTCCACTGAGTAGCAGCGAGTGGACAAATGGTCGGGGCTTGAGTATGTATAGGATGGTTGATTCTAACATGCAGGTAATTGAATTCACGAAATTTTCCTGTCCCTAGTCATCACTAGAGGTACGTCAATTTCGCGGATTCATCTGGCGGCAGCCTAGACTTGTCAGTCCTATACACCCACTGGCCACAATCGATTATATATTGGCTTATAATCGCACAAGCAGGTAGCAAGCGATAGCACTTCGCATTATTTCCTTATTTACTACTGGCTTGCAGTAGTCAAACGCGTTTCGTAACAGCCGCCAGCAAGTCACAGACATGACAATGAAGTATACATAATTGGCGTTCAACCTGACCTGGAATGTATCTGCGAAATTTACGTATCTCTAGTCATCACTTATTTTGCCACCTGCAGTTGTTTCCGACACATTCAGACTTAAGTTTCCCTAACTGAAATTTCACGTATCCTTGAAACCTCAGTTTAGAAAGTGAGGTGTCGGAAACAGAACTTTCGTGTGTAAGTGAAAACCTACTGAGTATTTTGGAAGCCATTGTGGCACCTGCACTATCTTCCATGTACTATGTGTATAAACTGCGACTGTCACTATATGCTAATGGCCAGCCCAGGACCTCAGCGGAATGGGGCAGGCCTGCTTGAAGACCGAGGTAGGTTAGACACGCCACACACGGAATGCACAATGGCGTCGCAGCTTTGTGTCAGTTAACTCCGCACATACACGAGAGGCCGTGGCCAGCAAGTACTACCAACACTGCTCAGCAAATTACGCACGTCCCACGCTCAAAGGAGCGGCTATTAATGTGTTTAATCCGGCCACGCGGGACACATCCCAGCGAGGCCTTGCACTCGCTTTGTCACAAGGGTGAAACTGCTATGTTTATTCATTACGTGTCGCCTCTAAGGGATGTAAGTAAATACATGTTGCAATCTTCGCTAGTAGGTAGTTGGGTACCATTGAACAAGTTTTGATCGTAAACCCATGTCCGATAACTCCCATGATTACGTGCTACGTACCCAGAACAGCGTAGCTTTAAGGCCTTGCTCTTTAGTTTTGCAGCGGTTTTGAAAGAATTTTTTAAAAAATAAAATTAATACATATATAACAAATTCATTCTTAGAGTTTTAACACATACATATCATTGTTTGTATCTAAATTTTTCTGTTGCAGTACATCAAACAGATTTTTAGTTTTTTTGCCTCTGAAATATCACATATTTTGTTGTCAAAGTAAGCCAAAATGAAGCCAAATAATTTTTTTGCTAGGAAACGGTACATTATAAAAAAAAATGCGGTGGCAAAATTTTGTATCGTATGACTACACAGTATAAAACCATTTGGTTAAAAAATATTCGAATTATTTGCAATTGTTTTAATTAAATGAAAGCTCATGGCCTTAAGGTGACCGCCTATGCGAATGCATTTTGCGAGATCGAGGCCTAGGAATGCGTAAGCGGTAATACGTCACAGCACACGCGCCACGCCTTACTATAGCCTCTATGTGTAAGTTCTTGAACTCGCGTGCAGTCTTTTGTTTGGCCATTTGCACCTATGAGACATCCAAAGTTGACTTTCATGTTATGCCGTAATAATGAAGCTAACGGTAAATTGTATAATCTATACATGTTAAATTATGCTCCGCTGAGATTTTGATGTTTAGAAAAGGTTCGCGGAAACACACATTTTCGGCAGTACATAAATACACTTGGAGATACATGAGGGTCCTAAAATGGGTACAGGTGAAACCAACCATATATTGTGATATACCTTAATATCGTGATAAGCCACTTCGTGGGCTTCACATAATTAGGAAGTATCTGTACTCATAGTTCACTAGGTTACCAGCACAGAGTAGGCACGCGTAGTATCGGCAATTGAGGAGTGTTTGTCGGAAACGATATAAGTGCCAGAAAATAAAATTTTTAGGTTTTACATTAAAAGACTTATATGTCCTGTTGCTATACCGTAGGAAGTGATATAAGTGCCAATAATGCATTGTTAAGCTCAAACAAACGTCTGTAGAATGCACTTGATGTAACTCCATAACTGTTGACATGAAGAATGATACAAGTGCCATTTGAAGTATAATTTTTCTAAATTTTTCTGTAACAGTTCTATTTACACATACAAATATTTAAATAAATGCAACACAGCATTATAACTATAAAATTATTTGTGACAGGTTTTTTTCTTTCTTTTTTCGTTTCCTGAAAAACTTACTATTTGACACTTATATCATTTCCCACAAACACACCTCAATTGACACACTTACCAAATATAAGATCTCAATTTAAATGTTTAAAATATTTCTGGTACTGAAGTTTGAAGCCTTAGAATCACAAAGTAGGTAGGTTTACCCATCATGTGTCTAATGTTCTTTGATGCTGTTCCTAAGAAGACTTTACTCATACAAAGCATCTTTGATCATGGGTTCGTGAACAAACAGTCACACGGCGCGCGCTGTGTATCACGTAACTTCAGGTGATATCACTCATACTAAAATATAAACTACTAAATGCAACGTCTGTAACCTCATATGAGTTACTTAAAAAACGATCCATTACGAGGGTATTATTTTCGCATTGACACCTTATTTCAATTGCGTAGTTTGCCCTTAATATTCACGGTCATTAAATGCTGTTTGTAAGTACAGAACACTCAGCCACGCTGGAAAGTTTATGGTAGAAACTTTTCCTGCCAGGTCTTTTTTCTCACATTTTAGAAGACTTGGAAGGAAGCCACATTAAAGTGGCTGTAATATACTAAATCGATTGTAATTTTTTTTTTTCGAAAAAAAAAAAAAGTATTACTTGAATTACGGCAGTGTTCTGTGTTCCATGGAACACGTGACTTATAACCTTAGTCAGCCAAATGGTCTTACACAGTAAAAACGTTTTATTTACAATAAACAAAAATTATTTCTTCAGGCATTTTAGTTCGCGGTAAAATATGCTTTATAGCAAAGAAAATCTTTCAATATTTGTTTTTCGCGTTAACACATTTTTCTTTTATAAGTTATCTTTGAGAACAATTTTCTTTCTATGTAGGGTTAAAAAGAGCTTTTCTTCCACTTAAGGTTTGTTTTAAAACTTGATCTAAGTTTACTTTAAAGTTTGTACCAATACGTTTTTATGCCAACGCATTGTTTTGTTGCCGTCACTGTACGGCGAAATATATTTTAAGATAAAGCAACTTTGCCGAGGTTCCAACATGAAAAAAATTATTTGCTGCAAAGTAATTTGTATATTTGCAAATAAATGGTTCTTAGGGTGTAACAACGTTTAAAATAAAAATAATTCGCAGTCTTTGGCAACCGTTGTCAATACAATCTGGAATTTTGAGCCTGAGTCGTCATATGGCTTTCGTTCGTCGAGAGAGGTCCGAGTTACTTGCAAAGCGATCCTAGTATATCAGCTGTCAAGCATGAAAGACAATTCGTCGCTCAAACACAAACTCCAGTACTGTACGTTAAGTGTCAATTAGTTTGACAGCATTGTTTGATAAAGATTGAAACCAATAATAAAATATTACTAATGAACGGGTGTTAGTTATAAATGCACTTTCTTTTTTCAGGTGTTTTTCTCACCCATGGTTAAATACAGTTTAAAATGGTTATAGATTAACAAAATGATATTAGGTTATATGTAGTATTTTGAATATGGCAATTAAACATTACTGCAATGTAAATAAGGCATTCAAACCAAATGGTGAAAAATCTTTTCACCAAAAACCACTGGCTGTTAGTTAATGTATCACACACTGAAATATTTACGCGAGAAATAAGTGGCAGTATTTCTAAGTCAGCGAGTAGCTGGCAACAAGAGGCATGATGAAAAGGGAAAGTGATGGACTAGAGAAGGGAAGGGGGTGTGTTCCAGAGCGGAGAGAGTGCTTGGTTGGGCAACAAGAGACGACCAGCACTTCCTCTAACGGATGACCACAGACGTCTAGTTGACGGATAGCTCGCTTCCGCCGTTGTCTCCCCCTCCCTCCCCCTATTATACTTCCAAATTCGCGAAACAGCCGAGCTATACGCTTGTTATTAATAGCGCCTCTCCGTTGCTATAGGACGTTCGGGATAAAGTGAGCACTAAAGATGTAACATTTGAGAAAAATAACAACATACTAGTAGTTACTGCATGTAGTCTAACGTTAACAATAGTTTCCTTTCTTGTTGTACAGTTGGCAATGAATCACCTAATATAATAAAAAACTAGCGGAATTCCTCTGGGATTGTTTTTCCTCTCTTTTTTGTACATTTTGTGCGTTTTTTTTTGTATTTTGTCACTTTGTGTTTCAATATAAGTTCGGTCAACAAAAAATGAGCAATGTCCACAAACCAATAAATTCGAATTACCTATAATGTAGTTCCGTGTATTTTCCTTTTCAAATGTAAACTAGTCTGGAATGAAATCTAATAAATTCGACATATTTTTTTATAATAATTAAAATATTTTTATAAAACTATGTAAGTACCTTCCCACTGTACAATTTATCTTGAACCCGCAAACAAGTGACGTGTACAGAGAGGTTAGGCATTTCCCTTCGTTAGCCGTTACGCGTGGAAGGATATAAATTGGTTGAAAATAATAATTTAGAACGGCTTTTTGAACCCCTTGTATTCACCGACGCCTCTTCACTCATCAATAGTAACCGTTGTTTTTCGCGAAAATAATCTTACTCCACTTTGTTTCGGTGCCTTAAGAGGGCGTGGTACATAAATCAACGCTTAAAGTATTAATATATAACTGTATATTTATTGAAGACAATTTGCGAAATGTAAACAATAGCAATCCTAGACAATAGTTTTAGCCAACGTTTTAAACCAAATTGTTTCCAGTGTTACGAAGTTCTGAGGCACAATCTCTGACGCCGGAACCTCGTGTATTTAACTGCGGCGCAAGAGATCACGCGTAACGAATGAGTAATTCTGGATAAATATTTACTCATAAAGTTGGCAAATACCATTGTCTAGGATTCTCATTGAGTACTTTATTCATATTGGCTTCGAAAAAGGCGTAGAAATCAATTGATGTTTTCAGCGTTTATTTATCTACAACATACTGTTAAGCTGTATTCGATTCACAACCACAACTTAGCGTACGCGCGTACGTACGTAACAGAGTCGATCAACTTTCTACTCCGTGTACGTATGCTAAGTTGTAGTTGTGAATGCAGCATGTGCAAACGTATGACTAATATTAATTGATATAGATAAATCAAATACTTTGTGGTCATAAATCATTAAACTTGCTCCGAAAAAAAGTACGATCGTCTATTACCGACATTTTGTTAATATATAAACAATAACCGCGCATGTCTAGATTCAATATTGATGGGAATTCAATCTTTAATACTTATCGTACGCGCGTGTGTTCGTAGGTACGTTAAGCGTGGTTGTGAATCCGCCTTTACGTACACATCTGCAGTTCTGCTTCGTGGTCAGTGATTGGATATTTTAACTGTCATGAGCCTAGGTATTCTACCGGCAAATCACAGACGTGTGATGTTGCAGGAACGTTATTGTAATTGTCTCAGTTAAATGATATACGGCTCTTCACATAGACACGCTGCCAATAACCATGAAGTAGAATTGCAGATGTGCCCGTAAGGCACAGAAATAAACTGAGGTAACATTATTTTCACGAAAAAACAGAAGTCCTTACTCGTCAACCACTTTCAAGTTACCCTGGAACCTCGGCAGGTACTCATATCAGTTGTGTTTCTTCACATCTACTGCGGAACGTGTGTGCAATTAAAACAAAACCAGTGGCGTGTGGTGAGCAGTTACAAGGCACGCTGGTGTTTGCACAGTACTGTACAATCTCGATGCATGCAACAGTAACCAGTAACATTTGTAGTACTACTGGGTCAATCATAACATAAGGGGGCCAGTCACGAGTTTCCTGCAAGATCCCCGTTCAACACGTGGTGCGACGTCTATGAGCCAACTACTGTTTATATAACACATACACACACACTCTTATACTGAAAACTATGTCTAAGGTTCATTCTAGTACAGGTTAGAAAGCTCCGTGTTATTAGGTTGGCAAGGGACAGTTTCTGTAGATTGTTGCTCTGATATAAGAAAGGGATGTACACTGACCAATCCCTAGGGACTGAATTCAATGAACTGTAGGGTAGAATCTACTGTACTATGAATACTCAAGCCCCATCTATTCGTTCATTACTTGCTGTTCAACTGGGTAACAGTAGGTGGACAAATAGTCGGGGCTTGAGTAGGTATAGTACCATGGATTATAGCCTACAGGTAATTGAATTCGTGACATTTTCCAGTCCCTACCAATCACAGAGCTTTCGTGAATGCCACGTAACATAAAGTTGATAATTTAAAAGCAGAATTGGATGGTTTTTCGATTCAAAATTAAATGAAATGGCTTCCTTCTTTGCCAAGGCCAGTTAAATTAGATTTTGCTACAGTCTCGTATTATAACACCCCTCAACGATAGCAGCGAGACTAGTGGCAGAATTATTCCCTGTCCCAAACTTTCCTATAAGAAAACATATTTTCTTAACAACATGTGGTGGAATCAGGACCGATGACACAGTTATATTGAATAAAATCTAAGGTCTCTAAGTGAAATGTGAGAAATTTTTATTGCAGGGACGAAAAGTGAGTGAAATCTGAGGAATTCTTAAGTTGTCGTCAGATATTCCTTAAAATTTTATGACGGCGGCCGAAAATAGGGGATAGAATGCCACAGGGGAGATAATAATATCCTTATTTTCAATTTATTGATAATATTTTAGAGGAGGAACATTACCATGGTGTGAAGGAAAGACTGCACTGATATCTGCGACATAATTTATATTCGTTGTACATTTTTACACGAAAGTTGTGCCGCGTTTTTAATGGCACTTTTGTTTTCAAACAAAATGGTTACGATACCATTTTATGAACAAAATCAGCGACGTATTTTTATAATTGTTATTTTGCATATTTTTTTTCCAATTTTGCAGCATGCGAAACACTAAATATAAATTATCAAATCACCGTCCCGTAAGTTTTGTACGTTATGTGTGAAAAAAATTAACATTTAGGCCACATATACGCAATTCAATGCATGAAGATAAATTATTTTTCTCGCGAATATTGTGCTGACACTTCACGTCAACTGAGATATCTCAATTTCCAGAATGTGCAATGCAGACGAAAAATCCTCAGATTTTACTCAAGTTCTCCTTAGTTTCTTCTATACCTCAAAATTTTCTTCACGTGACTCTGCAACCAACCCTTAACTCTTACCGTGGCCGTGCTAACTATTCTGGGAGTGGGGAAGGGTGGAGGGATTATTATGAAAACACCGTCTGTTATTCTCGTGCTATGTGATTTGTCACTTTTTGGCTTTGGCTGTGATCGTCTACGTTTCCTGCTGCAAATAAACCATTGTAATTCTCATATGTAAACGTTGGAAGATGGAAGAGAGCGAAAGACATAATTTTCCTCCTCGGTTGAAATGACCCTGCACCACCACACCATTTCACTTCTGTTTTCGTTTCTACTCTGTGCTTGTACTTATCTGTGCAGTCTGGTGGAAAGAAAACACTCTGAGGCAGGTGGGTGGAAGGATTCTCACCAGCAGGTTCCCGCCAATTTCTCTCGATCCGCCTCCTTTCAGCTCTTAATCTCGCTTCTTCTCACGTTCTTTTAATCTCTTCTCTTGTCTACAAATTGGTTTGGTTTCTTCCAGACCCAATAACAGCTCAGGGAAGTGGGTCGGCCTTTCTTCTTCTTTTCCCTCTGTTGAGGATTGCTGAACGTGGGTGATTAAGGCCCGTGTGTATCAAGCTTGCGGCTACGGAGTTTATTTGTGTAATTAGTGTTTAAATAATTACTTCTCAACATATCAATAATTTAAAATATAACTATTTCAAATACATTCTACTAAAAATAAAAAAAAAAAAAATAAAAAAATTCCCCTACTTTCCGAAGGAAAAATTAGGCTTATAAGATGATCATTCTGGCTGTGTGTGTATATGTATGTCCATAGCAATCTTTAGTAGAAGGCCGCGGCCTTAGATATGACAACCCTGTCAGGAAGGGTCATTTTAACACTTCTTTTGTCTCGCTAACGGCAATGACTTCCCCTGATTCGCCGGTATGATTGGCACAATAACGAATCAGGTAGAGTCATTGTCTTTGGAGAGATTAAATCAGTGTTACAATGATCCTTCCTGACAGGGTTGCCAGATCTAAGGCCGCTGCCTTCTACTAAAGACGGCTATGGTCTGGCCCTGAAAATTTTTCAACAAGTGGACAAAATTTCATCAAATTTGGTACACATATACTACATACAAAGTAGACTTGACTTTTATGTTTTTCGTTCATGCTGTGTTCATATGTTAGCAATGTTGGCCATTTGTATACATTTAGCATAGTATAACGTATCATAGGAAATATTTTTTCAGAATTCCACCAAACTCGGTACATATACCACATACAAAGTTGACTTAAATATTGTGTATTTCGTCCATCCGGTCTTCGTATTTTCAAAATGTCGGCCATATAAATAGTTTTAGCATAGTAATACATATCTCAGGATATATTTTTTCACACTTTCCTCAAGCTTGGTACACATATACTGCATACAAACTTAACTTGACGTTTGTATATTTCGGTCACCCATCTGTAATATTTTGATAACTGCGGCTATTTTTATTTAACTTTAAGATATAAATACATCTCAGATTATATTTTCCATAATTTATTAAACTGGTTACTCGCACAGTACATATCAATCTGACTTATCTTTAGTGTATGTCGTGTATCATACGACTAAATCCATTTAATCAATTAACATTCCTAAATAACGCAAAAAATTTTAACTTCCTGGGTTAATTTGCACCCACTTTGAGGAAAGTAGGCTTATCAGTTATGGCGGTAACTTCTTAACTCAATAACTAGGAAACTCTGAACTTCGCTAAATTTTTTGCACCAATTTGTTTTAATGCCTGATGTGAACATCTGCAGCTCTGATTGTCGGCCAACGATTGGATGTTTTTATCTCTCAGCGTGTACCGTCAACTGGGATGAATAGGGACAAAATTTCAAATGAAAAGTTCCAGTACACGGTTTTATAACCCAAAATTTTCTTTCAGGTTGACACTTAATAATTTTACAAGAGTAATTGTATTGACTTAACAATTGATTTAAGATAAAGGGCTAAGCTAGGAATCTGTTTGAAATTTTGTCCCTATTCGCCCCAGTTGACGGTAATTGTTCTATCAGCTGATCATAGACGTGTGGTGACAATGTTCTGATTGGCCCAGTCAAATAAGTGACTCCTCTACACAAGGACACGCTGCAAATAATAAACGAAGCAGAGCTGCAGACGTGCACATAAGACATTGAAACAAAGTGTTGCAGAAATCTTGTCGAGAAAATCAATGGGTCCCTAGCAATAACTGAAACTCAATTTTATTTGAGGGTCGCGGTGGCCGAATGGTCAGACCGTTCGCCTCCCACCAAGGCGATCCGGGTTCGATTCCCGACTGGGATGGTCCCCGAATTTCCGCGTGTGGGAATCGTGCTGAACGATGCCGTTGTTTGGCGGTTTTTCTCGGAGATCTCCCGTTTCACCCGCCCTTTCATTCCGGCACCGCTCCATCCTCTCATCATGTCACCCCTCACAAGCGCTAAAGACCTCGATGTTAAGCGCAGATCAAAATCTCTCACTCACTCTATTTTATTTATGAGGATTTTTTTTTTTTTTTTTTTTTTTAATTTCTTCCCGTCACATTATTTCTTGAAGATTTTTTGCGAATAACGCTTTTCTCTATAAAGAGAAAACCTGATCTTTTAGAGAGGCACAGTCCTTAAATATATTATTTTCATTAACTTACGGTTACTTCTACTTATTCCGCTGTAAGGTGGGTTGAACACTCTATAAATTATACTGTTTTTTTTAGATAAAGAAGGAAAATACTATAAAGAAATTGTTTGCATTACGTTTAGCGACCAGACAAGCGGAGATTCATCTGTTACAAGATGGTAGACAAGGGTATGTAAGGTTGGAACATACCGCCAATAGCGTATCGGAAAGCCACTGAATTTTGCTGAAAAGAATTTGGCACAAACCTGTAACAAGGCCCTTCGTGGTTATATATACAACACTTATCTGTGCAGAGGCATCGCACGTTTGACTGGGCCAATCAAAACACGTTTACTACACCACACGTCTATACCTTCGGGTCGAACCCCAAGACGCTGACAGGTAAAAACATCCAACCATTAACCATGAACCAGGTACGCAAGGTATATGCATAGGGCCCGGTAGTTTCAGCGAAAATATTTTTGCCCCACTTTGTTTCAGTGCCTTACGTGCACACCTGCAGCTCAACTTCTTGGCTATTGGCTGAATGTTTTTGGGCAGAGTCATTATTAATTTGACTGTTCCAATCAGTACACGGATAACTGCGTCACATCACGTCTGTGATTTGCGGGTTTAACCTCCAGACGCTGGGTGTTACGGCATCCAGTCACTGACCACAAAGCAGAGATGCAGGTGCGCACGTAAGGCACTGAAACAAAGTGCTGCAAAAATTTTCGCGAAAACTACCGAGCCCTATGTTATATACATAAGTTAATGAAATATGGTCGTGAAAAATTCAGTGACAGTGAACTAATAGACGAGGCGATTGTAAGCATTGTATATTGGATTATAACATGCAGGTAAGTGATCTCGTGAAGTTTTCCTTTTCCTGATGACTGATAAGGAACTTAAACAAATTTTTTTTTGTGTTGGATGAAAGTGTTTTAAGAGGTTTTGTCTTTAAGTTCAGGAGTGTTCGGTGTAGGTAAATTTATACTTTGATCTTGCCTCTGAGCGAATTTAAGTTATGATAGGCGTCGGTACATGCAAAGACGAGTAATTATTTTTTGTAAAGCAATTAAACGTAGCGAAGGAAGCCTTGAAGTATCAAGGGTGGAAGGAACGGCCATTAGCGAGAGTTACTAGCTGCTTAAAGTTGGCGACCCTGGCGTTTCACAAGGAAGCGGAAATGTTTTAAAGAGACCCCGGGGGGCTGCCCCTGCTTAAACGTCGTTAATGACGGGGAGGAGGGGAGTGGGGAAACTTCCGTTACCACGAGATGGAGGGACCGTGGAGGTCCTAATGACGTCATTCTCCCGCTGACGTAGGTTCGCCCGCGGATATTATCTACCAGCGACAAATCCTTTAATCTGGCCGCGGGGAAGGCAAAGAGGAACAGGCTGGCAGAATAGCGAGAGAGGTTACTTGAATTGCAGATGTGAGAGACGTGCATTTTCACACGATGGTGAATACGAGATTCGTTCTTGTAACGTGAACACGATGACAGCGATCTCAGGTGATTACATACGAAAATGAAGAGCGAAATACTAGAACCTAACTTTTCTCAAGATAAAGATACTACTAAATAATAATAATAAAAATAAATATCGTATGAGGACCATACGTGAGGGCCACGGTATCATACCACGAATGCGTACCTCGAAGAATGACACGGAATGATTCCCTTCAATGTGAGTCACCAGAATGAGAAGAGCTGGGGGAAAATGTAGATCCCCCCCCCCCCAAAAAAAAACTCGCCAGCCAGCGAAATTGTATTAGACGATTCCCACATGCCAAATCCCTGTGCTTGACCTCGCCGGAGATCGAGCCCGGTTCGACATGGTGGTAGACGAGTCGTCTGACCACTCGGCCACCGCGGGCCCATTATAATATACTCCTCCAAGTAAGTATTGTAATTCTCCAGAAGCAAACACAGAATAGGCACACCGGGATGGCTGAATTGGACGGCAAAATTTGCGGTGAGAGATTATATGCACATTGTTGCAACATAGCGCTGTACTTAGTCCACTCTTGCGCTCCTCAGATATCCCACTCATCTCACCACTACTGTATTGACCTACCTGTATGTTATGGCTGCAGTTTAAGGGTGTTCAAGTGCGATAAAATCACAGTTTTATATTTTAATGAGATAGTGTTAGTTTTGTAGACAATACTTGTGAGTACAGTTTTCTCTTACGAAACAATTGTAACTCGCATAGTTTTCTCACAACGGTGCGTCAAAGTAAAAATTTGCATGTTCTACTGCCATGCAAATAGTGGAAACCAATTGACTGACGTAAGTCTGAATGATGAACGAAGCGAGACTCTGTAATATATATTTATATATTTATGTGTGTAGGGTAAACCAAGAATATCTTGAGATACGTTAATATCGTGATAAACAACTTTGCGGGATTTACAAAGTTGGGAAGGCTCTGTACAAACAGTTCACTAAGCTACCACCAGATAGCAGGTATGTGTAGTTTCTGCAATAAGCGACCAATGTATCAAATAAAAAATAACAATTAAATTGTTTAATAACATACTTCTTTTACTGAAGTTCGAAGCCTTAATATCCAAAGTAGGATAGATTTACTTTACGTGAGTGATGAAATTATGAAAACAGGTAAAGACACATGTTTGCCATTTAGTTAAGGTTATTAAATTTTATCCAGTCCACTAGATGTAGCCAGATTGTAAGAATCAATTTAAAGAAAACTTAAATAAACTGAGCAGTTTTTGTGGACATATGACAATGTGAATGAATGTTGCCATGTTGCAAGAGATCCTCACAAATAAACTTGTATAAGGTGTTGTCAACAAACATGTAATATACATATAATTCCGGGAAGGAATATACTCTACTCGGAAATACGGTATAAAACCAAAATACTGGAAACATTGAAACATATCAACACAAAATAATTCCATAATGGTATATAGTCATATGACGACACGAAAAAAAAAAAAAAAACAATAAATTTGGTGTGTGAAAAATAGTTACAAAAAATGACGAGGACAACAATGACAACTACAAAAAAAAAACGGTAGATGTGAACGCAGACGATACAGCATAGCAATGAAAACAGACGCAAAGTAGCAAGCTTCCTTATGATAGGTTTAAGGTACTGAGATGTTTCCGTCTTCAGACACACGTACTGTACATACTTAGGAGCTACAGAAGACTGACTGTGACATCAGGAAAAACAATACCTTCTGATAGCTCAGCCAATGACAAAGCAGCTGACTCCTGATTGGTCGCGCAGCTTGTAATATGTTTATGTGCAGTGAGTTGTGAATCGTTATCTAATATTTTACTTAACTCTTTGCTCGATAATATTTTCTTGAATTATTAAATGTATCTATTTAAATCAGTTTCTTATTTAATTAAAGGAATCCAAATATTAATTAGTTCAATACTTTGTTGGCTGGTAACTTTACAATTGCTGGTTATAGTCGATTTGCTTTATTTCCCTTTTTATCTGGTTTGCTTCCAGAGTAATAGAAATTACGTCTTCCCACAATATTCTGTGACTGTTTTCCCAAACATGTTTGGCAAATTTGGAGATTTTAGTTTCATCTGTATTTAAATTATTTGAGTGTTATTTAAGACGCGTGGTGGGGGGCCTGCCAGTTTCTCCTATATACATACTACTACATTCACAAGAGATTTGATAAACGCTGCTCTGAGATTTCAGTTTTCCTGTAGCTGGTTTTACTTAACACACTTTTCGTTTTTGATTGTGGAAGCTGTTTGTAGTCTGCACGTATTACAATAGTCGCCTTCTCAAAGAGGCCTTCCACATATGAGATAATCAATGTTCCTGCTGGCTTATCAGTTAATTCCTGCGAACTGGGCTGTGATTTATTGTCGTTTATGTGTTTAACTATGGCACCAGTAGGGTAACCGTTAACTGAAAAATATTTTTTTCAAGCAATTTGCGCCTCGAGTTTTTGAGGTTACATAATTTTGTATTATACTAGCCATGTATTTTCGAAGGGTTCATTATGCCAGTTTTTGCACATTTAAAAAAATTAAACACGCAGTAAAAATATTGTCCGATATTAGTGGATTTTCCGTTTATTCAATAACAATTTTGTTGTTTTCCCGGGATAATTGTCCCAATGTTTTCAGACTCATATATAAACTGTACTAATGGATGATGGTCTGACATAGTTTAAGAAATCAGAAAATTTGATGAACTTTTCAGATACATTATGCCAGAATAGCTAAGCTTCGTCAACACTTCGTGGTGAGAATTTAAGTACAGTGTTAGTTTTATTCAGTGTTTCTCCAGAAGTAGTTTTGGACACGTTGAATTGCTTGGTCAAATAAAATTTATTTTGCCACGTTTTTATCAACTCACTTTCTTGTCTGTTTGTCTATTTGGTACAAATTTTGCAATCGATTTTAAACTAACTTATGGATAAGCTGGATACGTGAAACTAGAAATGTAGCTCAGAACTGGGTGGCAATGCCTTGTAAGAAGGAAAAAGTTTTGAAATACTTGTTCGAACTAAATAAATTAGTATAACACGTTTTTAAAACAGACTAAAAAATTATAATTTCTATAAGCTACATATCAGATTTTTAACGCCATAAATATTTCCAACCACAAACAGATTAACGTGAAAATGTGTGACGGTGAATTTTAACAGTCATGAAAATGCTTGTAAGATCTAAAACGAATGCAACAGACAATATTAAGGGGTGTACAGAGTAGCCTCATTGAGAACACTCACACAGCGGTTCATATCATTTGTAATACAATACAATAATTGTTAGTGACCTACGTGAACTATTCATGCAGCTATTATCTATTGCACGCGCCCCACGTTTATCGTTTTAACCCTTTCAGATCTGAACTATTTTTCTGCTTTCCGAACAAAAATACTGAATTTTTTTTACTTTGTACAGAACTGAACAGATGGCACCACGTGCAAAACCACAAAATAGGCATACAATACTGTACCGAATTTTTTTTATTGCAGTTATTACAATTTTTATTACTAAATGACCTTGAAATTTGTGTCCGCCAGGTCTGAAATCTTACAATTATTTTCATAGAATACATTATTTTGTACTTTTGAGTCCATTTTCAAAACGTGGTATATTAAATAATTTTATTTGAATAATTATTTCAAAAGGACTCTACAAAGATGAACAAGTGCCAGGTAAGCTTAAAATACTCAATGTAGTACGTCTATCCTAGATAACTATTTCGCTCTCTATTTCTCTCTCGACCCTGCAGCTGCCTCGGTAGATCGTGGAACGACCTATCCTTTATTTGAATTCCTGCGTGCGCGGCGCGGCGGGGTAGCGGCGAATTCCACGTCGAGAGACTACACCCCCTTCTCCCCTCCACCAACCCTTCGTTGCCCTACCCTAGCACGCAGCTAGCGTCGAGAGGAATGGCCCTCTTCTGTAGCCGCGGGCGTAGACGGCGAAAGTGTTTCACAGGAGGTTTTCACACCACACTGATCTCCTACAGTGACGTCACACGGCTGTGAGAGAAAGCGGAAGCTTTTCTAGCCACGGCCAAATACAGTGCAGGACAACACCACACCTGACTCGAAATAAATGAATATTCACAGATTTCCCAGCGACTTCTACAGATTCCTAATGGATAATTTACAACTAATCGAATCTGTGAAAAACCAGTCAAATCATCGAACATTAACTGTTTCAGATTTGATGTGCGACACTGGAAAAGTGAAAAAGTTAAGCCAGATTCGTATGTAGTAGGCTATAATGTGTACCAAATTTTATGAAATTCTGAAAACTATTTCCTAATATATGTATTACTGTGAAACAAATTTAAATGGCAGCCATTTAAAAATTATAATCACAGGATTTCACGCATTATACAACAATTATGTCAGATTTGTATGCAGTACGTGTTTACCAAGTTTGGTGAAATTCTAAATATATATATATATATATATATATATATATATATATATATATATATATATATATATATATATTGTAATATATGTAATACTATGCTAAAAACACACAAAAAAACTACTGCCATTTCGAAAATATGAACACACGATGAACGAAGTCAGTGTTGTACGTAGTAAGTTTGATGAAATTCTGGAATAATATTACATAAGATAAGTATTACCCAGTTTTACCTAGAATTACGTATTCAAGCGTGATCAGTTGCGACACAATTAAATGTACGAGATTTCTACATCACCGAATTTTTCTTCGGAAATTACGTTATTCAAGAAAATGTTTTGCTCAGAAAGTTGGTAAAACCTATTATCTAATGCTACTCCCCCCCCCTCCATTTTGCAAATCGGCTTTGAGAAACATACAATTTGAAACTGATTTTTTTAAGGTTGAATTATGTACCACGCTATGCATTTTTTTGGCCACTACAAAATATTGCTGTTATGATGTACCTCACCATTTTTTATGACTACGGTTTTTTGCTGCCCCAATAAATTTTTGTCGTGAGTACAAAAACATTAAACCTTTACAAAAAAAAAGTTGTTGAGGTCCATATTGACAAAATATTTCGTCGCTACACAAATTGTTTTTGTTGTGTGGCCTCTTAAGAAATGATGTTACAACCCAGCGTCAACCAACGAGCGACTGGAGGATTATAACGTGCAGTTTTTATGCCAGATCCGTCGGCGCCATTATGAAATTCCACGTCGCTCCAGACGAAAATCGATTCGGGAACTAATTAGTATTTCCTCTTGGAGACGTCACTTGGCTGTCGAGTGTAACGTGTACGACCCTACCGCGTAACATAGATTCCACCTCCGTAACTTGATACGTAATGAGAACATAAGCTTCTCTTACCCCTTCTACGTTCTTCTCCGGAACACCACAATAACTTTCAAACTCGAGCCGTTAATTATCACTTTGAGGACTTAACACATTTTCAGAAAGTTTAAGACATGATATAAGTAGAGATATGGAAATTTCGCTAATTCGTTTGAAGAGGAAGTTCGATTTAGAATTTTAAATGAAATTCAAAGGGAAGTTCTTAGATCATTCATATGATTCTGTTAAGGAATTGACAAATACACTTATAAAATACAATGTAAATGATTGATTTGTTTGACATGTAGTTTTTTTTAGATTCGGTTAATGTGTGTTTTTGTCCACTTCGTAAGTTTTTGCGATTTGTAGAATGATAACACTGATTTTGTGTATGCTGTTTTATTACACTTTGATGTGTTGTATTTGTAATTTTGATTATGTATGTCTATCGTCAATTTATTGATGTGTTATCTGTATGTAATTGATGGACATTCTGCATAGCCCAATAGCATTTGCCATTCTCATGGGATCTACGGAGCGAAATAAATAAATGAAATATTTAATGTGTGAGTTACATTCACAATTGAGATATTGTTAGGAGCGAAGTGTTTCCGTCTACAATCGCGTGGTGTGTTCATTATACACTCCGTTTCTGGAAATGACGTGCACTTTGTGGAGGATAAGGCGCCAATAATAAAATAATTACTTGACATCGAAGTGTTATCTTTTTTAAAGAGTAAAGAATTAGTGGACGGATTGTTGATATTAGGAATCAAGGCGCTCCAGAGCAACACTTCAAGAAAGGATAAGAGGGAAAGTCATAGGGTGGAGTGTCTTGTGCTATGCAGAAGAATGTGGGAAGTAGGGCAGGAAACGCAAACGCACGAATGAGGAGGAAAGGGAAACAGGAAAGCAATTTACTCAGATGATAGGGTTGGGGGCAATTCTAGATAAGATCAAATGAACACACGAGACAATCTGCAACCTCTTTGTCTTGAGTGCTTCCTTCGGGATCCCGAGATGTAGATTAGTATTACCGTTCCTCCATGCACGTACGTAAATCTGTACGTATTATGCTGAGAAGGTGGCGCAACTGTGCAGGCAGGTACCGGGTTCGATTTATGTGTTCCACGAATATTTATTTCTTTTTTTCATGGTTTCTCGAAATTATTCAAGACAAACGTTGGGAAGGTATCATACCTAAAATTCATGGCTGATTCCTACCACTCTACATGTATATTGTACAACATTATGAACGGGGCCGTGGTTGGCGTAGTGGATAGAGCACTTGCCTCCCACCAAGGTGATCAGGGTTCGAGTCCTGGTGGGGTAGGTCCCAAGATTTTCGTATGTGGGAATCGGGCCGGACGGATCTTCTCAAGGATCTCCCGTTACTCCCGCCCGTCCCATTACATTCCAGTGTCACATTTCATATCGTCCACTATACTCTATCCATTCCAAGATTGCAGCTTGTGTCACTCTGCCTGTTCCCCATTGGCTGTGCAACAAACCGTCGCACCACCTCCGCGTGTCTCGCGAGCTGTCGACTGGCGACAAGTGGAGAAACTAAATCGCGCCTCGCTGTGGAGGAAATGGAATCACGATGGACGTGGCGTCGTCGCGTAAGTCGTAGTTAATACATTCCATGCACATATAGTGTTTCATGCACACAGTGATATTACATTACAGAGGATTAAAAAACACAACTGAACGATACAATTACCTATCCCGAACTAAAACAAAGCACTTTAGTGTAGGACCTATTTCCTGTCGCAACGACACAGTTAACTAACCGGCCAACCAATGGTCGAGAGCTCACCTGTGACAATGTTTATTTCTGCTGCAACCTTGGAATGGATACAGTATAGGTCAAGCAGCTGTTTATGGGCACCCAGTCGCCAATTTCTATCCGGGGTTCCGATATACGTAATTTTTAATACAAAATAATTCAGTGCGGTTTTATACAAGTAGTGCATAACACACACTGTTGTTCAGCGTGAGATATTTCATTTCGTTTAGTAAGTTGGTTGTTCTTTCTAGCACAAAACTGGTTTGTGCAAATTTTGAATTTGACAGGCATAGTGAAATAAATTTTACTATAGTAAAAAACAGCCACAGTATATGTATACAAAACAAATCATGTATCATTCAATAAAAGTATTAAAATCATTACGTTTCCAGACAACTTCCCTCTCAAACTAGCTGTTACCCATTAATATTTTTGGCCATCCCGTTCTTCCCCGTCTTGCCCCCGTAACTATTGGCACAAACCTTTACGGGCGCACGCAAAGTTCACAAAACTTGCACTGCAATAGGATAAATGGTAAAGGAACCCATATAAAACAAATAATCATTCGTTTCTCTATCAAAACGCATTAAAAATAAACCAATTGTATGTTCCTCGTAATGACAATGTTTTCAGAGAAATATCATTCCTGTTTGGATCAGAATTCTTGAAGATTTATCCATTGACATTTATCTTACCATTTTTTTTTTGTAATCTGTGGCTGTAATAGACCTTTAATTGCGCAGATTATGTATACCGGTCTGTATGTGGGACTAGGAATGAGTTTACAATTACAAACATAAACATTAAGGCTGTTCCAGTGATATCGAAAATCGCCATGTTAATAATATTAATTTGAATGGTCAGATGTGCTTCGTATGCCTTCCATGAACACGCCGAGAATGCGTGGACTCCCTATATAAGTCACCGCGCTTCACAATTTCTCACACTCGCCTTTGGGCGCGCTCAGGGAGAGGGCTATCGTCACTCATCTCCTGCGAGCGACGACAGCGCTCCGCGTACTGGAACAGCGGTGGTGGTCAACCTTGGTACTACGTAGTCCCGGCAGCTGCGTTGCCTGGAGGAAGGAGGAGGGGTGGTATCGATCGTCGATGCGCGCGTTACCGCTGTCTGCTCTGCCTTCAGAGGAGTCTTCACCGTGTTCAAAGTTAACATGTTTGACGCGTGGG
>PNEQ01064115.1:0-30981 GCA_003012365.1 Medauroidea extradentata | reverse complement strand
GGAGCCCTTGAAAATGTGTTTTCAAAATCGATTATAATTAAAATATCGAACAACGCTGGAGATGTAGCAACAACAATGTGGACATGTTATGGGCTATAATAAGACGTCTGACCCCAACATGGTAAGATGGTACAAATCATCCCCCTTCATGGACAAATGGCATATTTGAAATTTCGATCGCATGAAATTTGGTAGCCGTAACGTGTAATCGTAATTTGACCATTGTTTACGAAAGAACATGTTGAAACCAACAAAAAAGGTCGCCTTAGTACAAGAGCCTTAGGCCAACCATTTCCCAAGAAACAGCGATGTAAGTAACGGAGGGTGGAGTGGAGTGTCGTTACCTAACGCCTGTGCGGATATGTAACATGTCTTGCACCGCTACCACAGAGCCATACTGAGCATTAAATCGTTCAAACGTGTCCGCCTCCTAGCAAGGTGATCCAGGTTCGATCCTCAATGGGGTCACCCTGGATATTCGCATATGGGAACAAACACTGTACACTCTACGTTCGAAAAAGTGGATCTTCGGTGGTGTAGTTGTCAGGTCACTTTCAGCCCACTACGACATTCTGAGTTCAATTCTCAACGAGGTCTCTCCCGAGTTTCTTTCGCATGTGGAATACGTAACAAATGACATGCGGGTTTTCTCGGGGCACTCCTGTCCTCCCCGCCCTTACATTTCCCTGCTGCTTTTAGAACCACGTTGTTTCAAGTTAACCTCCCACTCATTCTACATGCAAGCATTAACTTCTATATTCGGATCAGTAAAGTAGGTCAGTAAGAGGATATAGCTGCAGCGGTTGTGAAGGCTTGCCGTCCCTGTAGCTGCACACCTCACGTCTAGATGTGTTCATGATCGCTCGGTGCACTGCAGAACCGGAGCGCAATCAGCTGCACTCGCCGCTCGACCTCCGTGTACCGTCGTGACAGCCTTGGTTCCTTGGCCTGGAAACTGCGCGAAGTTCGCTATCAGATAGAGCACAGAAATTAGTCAACTTGCGTCCCTCAAACCTCGTGTTGGGAGGCTTGTCTGCACCTTTCACATGCCTGGACACCTCGTCGGCAGGTGTTGCGCTTGGGCAAGTGATTTCACCCGTACCCTCATGATCTATATCACATTTTCCTTGTCACAAAGAGAGCAGGATAAGTAAATGTATACTGGTGGTATTGTTTGCTAATGGTTCATAGTTTTCAAGGACGAATGTAGTATACAATGGCCCAATCGCGAAAGTTACTCACATACACAGGACCTCGAAAGCTAGCTCGTATTTAAATTGGTTTGCGTAATGAACTTTTCTCTAGTAACTTTAAAACAATTTGTAAAGCCGATTATTTTTTTACTCTGACGCAAGTAATTACGCTAAAGGAAGCGTCACTATGAGAAAACACTTCATCGTAAAGTTATCAAAATCTATTATTTAGGATTTTGAAGGACACATATGTCAGTCAGTAATTCTTTCAGGATACCCACAGCGGAATATCGTTACAAATTTTATGTCATATGTGCAATCAGGTTCGAGAAGGAAATGATAAATTAAAAAAATTAACAAAAAATTGAATTTCATATTTTTTACAAACCTAATAAAACTTTCCTAGAAGTAACTCAGAACTATGCCGATCTATGTCAGTTAAAAGTACTATTTACAGTTAATCATCCTAACATCTAAAAATCCTTACTGTTCGTGTATAGATAATCACTGTCTCTCTCTCAAAACAGTCGTCATTATATTACGTAAGTCTCTGTTCTCTTAAACCGTCTCATTCCAAAGATGTCTCATTATTTACAGTAATAGTCTAACATGTTCGGCCATCTCTCACGCAAATGCACTGTACAAACACGCCACAACTGCTCCGCCGCCGTCCACACTTGCCCCACGTCTCCGCTCAATGTACTTATCCCGCATCGCTCCTCACAGTCGCCGTCGTATTCGCCAACGTCGCTTTTGCTGCAAAGTCCGTCACTAACAAGCACAAGCTAAAGGCCACAACAACTCTCCCCTCGGCCACCGTGAACAGTTATTTATATCCGACTGTGACGTCGCCCATATTGTTCTCACAGCTCGGGGATGAGAGAGGATGCTGCAGCCTAAAGTTCATAGGTGCTAGATTATTTTTCGAATGTAGTCTAGGCGCGTGCTCTTCGAGAAACTGCTGGATGTGACCCACCCGCAATAGAGTTTGTGACGTCAGCGATAAGAGAGGCAGAGGCAGCTCCGTGTCGCCTGAAGTGGAGGTAGGGATACCGCGGAAAAGGCGGAGGTGGCACAGCTCGCCGCCTCGCCCACACGGGCTCGAGCGCTATCTCGTTACAATATAAACAATGCCATTTGCATGAACTTTTTTCGTGACCAATTGGAGACGAGCGAGCATAAAAATTTAACACTGATCACTCTAAATTGGCGCGTATTTTTGGTAGTGCTCTGTTTTTTTATTTATTTAATAAAACAAAAGTTTCTATCGTTCTGTTTAACGAATCTGATTGATATTTTTTCTATTTTATAGTATTCCTGAAAGGCCGATTTTTTTATATTTTAAGGCCCCAAAACATGTTTCAAATAAGAGTGCCGTACGGTATTGTTAAAAAAATTTAATCCAAGTTTTAAAAGTGTAATACTTTAATTGCTTAACATATTGGGAACACGTTTGAACTAATACGCGTGACACTTTACAACTCCGTTAATGGGTCGGGAGAGAACTTTTCAAAATCCCTCCCTCTATTCTATTGAAGATGTAACTCATATTAGCAAGTGGCGTGAATGGAAACTCGCAGTCGTGGGACAATGGTGCAGTCCCACCCAGCAGGCGGCGAACGTGTCCGTGACCACGACCTCGAACCAAAGAACAGAATTAGAAAGGCGCGTGACGTCTGAGACACGACCCTATGGAATTGTTCTGTCTCGTTATCGAGAAACGATCAGCCGCGGCTTTCAGCCTGTTGCCCATTTAGTAAAAGTTTTCTATATTTGGAAATAATTCGGTGACAGCTGAATTTTGGTCAGTCAATAGATTACTACCAACCTACCAGAGACATGATTTCCCAAAAGTCCTTACATTTACCCCTCCTCCTCCCCCCCCCCAATCATGACCCCAAAGTCACATGGCATGCTAAAATCATTGTTTGATAATATTTATTTTGATAACGACCATATCGTTCATACATGCAAAAAATTTAACAAGGACATATATTATTGTGTAATATAATAAGAAGTAAATAAATATATACAAAGACAATCTATTAAAGAGCATAATTTACGTAGATGTGGCCTGTAACCGAGAAAATAAAAAACTGAAGTTTGGTGAGGGTATGAGGGGTGGGAAGAAAGCACGGAAAAGGGAGAAATTATTCCGGACGAGTTAGTTTTTCATTACTGTTGACAGACGATTGTGCTTTGCAAACGAAAGCGATTTCCTAGCATAACGGATTCGAAACCCTAGTAAACCAAGAATATATTTTTACATGTGTTATATTTTAATTAAGTTACGGTAATTTAGTTTGAAGCACTCTTCCCATCCCCGTAATCACCAGCATACTTTTCTCTCAAGCTCAAGTTAAGACCATTGATGCATGGAAAACAGGAAAATGAGTTAAACTGCCACATGGTGGCTTTCGAAGTTACTTGTCCTGACAGCAAAGCTGGTAGTTGTAACTGCATTTATGAGGCGCTTGTGAGAATATTTGACGTTCATGTAAACTTTCAGAACGACCTCTACGGAATATGTTTCATATCATGTCACAATCAATGAGGAAGGGAATGAAAATGACATCTTTACTTAATGACCTCAGTTACTTACATGACTGATTTTATGTATCAGTAGAGACAGGTTATTTCGCGGATTTGTGTATTCTAGCTTCAATTGCACATCACTGTCCCTTCTGTAATTAGACAACAGTTATTTTGATAAACCGTTGACAACTGGAAGCCAGTAATAAACAAGGGATAATTTTCTGGGATACCACATGCTTCCCGCGTGTTCGATATACACATAGTGCTGTTACCCCAGAAATTGATTCCCTTATCAAACTAGTGCCTTTGTGGTGTAGTTGGTTGTGCGCCATCATATGGAGGTTCTGGGTTTGAGTCGTGGTTACGATATGTATTTGAGATTTTCTTTGTGAGTGCATCATAAGGAATATTTAAGTATCTAATAATATCGCTAACGACATAATACTAAATACGACACTCATGTAAGCTTTTCAGAACTTTATTTTCAGAAATGTTTGCATTCTTCAACTATGAGAGGAACATCTTTCATTAGTTGTATTTGTGGTAACTTTTAGTATTTAGTACCGTTATTTTGGGACAGTCATTTTGTTTAGCGCTAGAGTGTTTTAATGAGCGATGACATGGATATACTTACAGCTGGGTTCCAATCGTTTTTGTATCAAATGTATTGCAAATTAAAGCAGTTGTGAGAAACACTTCTCCCGAAAAATGGGAAGGGGAGGCACCTCCATTTGAAAACATTCTCTCCTGAATCAATAATAAATATTCTGTCGCATATCGCACTTGGCTCACCACCCGCCAGACACTGTAAAATATTAATTTCAATTGATGGATTTATTTCTCGGAAAGGGTGAGTTGTAATAACATTCAGATTATTAATACAACTCTAAAAATATATATAATTGTGTCTTCGTTCTGATATTCTATGTAAAATATGGGTGCAGTTAGAGAAATTGTTATGATAAAAATTCAAGTTTGAAGTAACTGCAGGCTATCGTAACTTTTCTAAAAAGACTCATAAGAACTGCTAGGAGAGGAGACACGTGTAAATCAGCATTCCATGGATAAGCGGAAATGCCACAGTATGAGGTTCATGATAAAGTGAGCACTTCTGAAGATCACCTTGTCTAGAATAATATTTAAAAAATAATTATCATCGTGACTTCAGACGTTAAATTTTGATTAAGGTACGAACTTTGCACTCGTGCTTTGTTTATGTTAAAAAGTTGTACGGAAATTATTTGAAAGAAAAAAATGAGGCGTTGCAGAAGGGCTCACTTGATCCCGAACTATCTAATAAGAGAGAAGCAGAGGTTGATAAAACGTGGTTGGCTACCATGGCAGCTAGGATGAGGCAGCCATGGACAGTATCAGGTGCCGTGGTGACACGTAAGGTTGTGGGCTGCTGTAGCTCTCTCCCTATTGGCTGGATTGAACAGCGCGCGCTTCGTGTTAGTGCCGTTTTTCTAACCTAACAAAACGTTTGAATTAGAACATAACTTTTTCTAATGTTTTAAACTAATCTAAACTAATTATTTCTGGGGTCGAGGAAAAAAGGGTAAAGTAGGCCTGCGCAGAACGGACGAATGAACGAAACTGAACAGCCAATGGGGAGACACTTGTAGCAGAGTCCACGGTCGCTTTTAGTGATGACGGCCGCTGGAAGGGCACATCCAAGCTAGTAGGGGTTTGCCGCCACGTCGTCTTGTAGACTGGTCCTGGCAGCAGCACCTCGGGAGCTGGGAGGAGTCTTCGTCGAGTCTCGCGGGAAGCACTGGCCACACCCTGCCTACCAGGTACTGTCTCAGTTCGTGCAGCACCCTCCTATGGACACACATTATCTCCTTGCTTTAGGAAGTCAAATACATTCACACATCAGCTAATCACCTGAGAGTTAAGGCAGTGAGCTCGTATGTCCACTGTTTTAACGATAATTTAACGATATTAAGCATAAATCGGATGTGCGCCGATTGTTAGTTATCAGTAAAATATGCTTGGTGTTAATCAAATTTGAAACAGACTTACGAAAAGTATTTTTAACCCACGACGTAAAAAGAGGGGTGTTATAAGTTTGACGAGTCTGTATGTGTATCTATGTGTATGTCTGTTGCACCGTAGCTCCTAAACTACCGTGACTTGGTCGCCACTGTTCTTAGCTATGATTCAAGGCAATCTGTTCAGACGTTTAAAGATCGTAAGCTTTTTTTTTGTGAATGTGAGCAATTCTACTGGTCTGATCTATTTGAAATTTAGTATCCTGTGAGTCGGTTTCTTTTATTTAAGTCTTAACTTGTACTCCTGTAAAGTCAATATTGTCACAAGTGTGACTGGAGGCATGCAAAATTCCAGAAGTATAGAAAACTCGCGAGAGGTAATCAATAAGACTTAAGAACTAGTTTTTTGAATTTAATACAAAAGATATTTTACAGAAATTTGACTACAACTGATAAAACAAGAAAAGAAACTAAATCTGAATTATTACCCATACTTCACCATTCAGAAGACACAAATGCAGTAACTGTTTTTAAACATTACAACCTAACATCGTTTAAAATTTAACCGATATTTGGATTATTTTCCAGACGTCTGGATTGTCCGCAATAACACTAAATCTAGTTATTTCATTTATTTCTACTTTCGTCACTCCCGACCGTAAAGGTGAGGGAATTTACAATTAACATAAATGTAAAGTTAACTAACTTACGTGTTCCGGTTAGCTGTCTCCAGGCTTTTTTCAAGCGAGCCACTTCTCACTGCCTCTGACAGACAACGACCTCAGGTGGGCGGGCAGATCCCCTTATAAAGCTTCCAACACTCGTGCCCTACTTCGCCCACATTTCGCGCGAGGCGATGACCCCTAATGCAGTGCCCCCGGCATGCAGAAATACAACCGCCCGAGTTTTCCGATTAAATCTCCACGACCAGTAGCAATTCACAAGGACCGTGTCAAAACACGAAACTAGTCCAATATAACTGTAAACTTCCGAGATGACCACGAATTTGAACCTAAGTTAGTCCCCCGTACAAATCAACTGCGACAATATTTATAACAGCAGAGTTTAGGTCTAAACTTATTTTTGTACGGCTCTGTTTAAAGGAAAAAAAATTATTTTATACATAACTAACAATTGGCGTAATCGGTTCAAGCATAACACTGTCCAATTAGGTATTTGTTTGAAGCCTAAACGAGTGAAGATATCGTAAAACTGAACTCCAGTGTTTTTTACGAAAATAGTTTTTATTATGTAGTTTAATTTTTTCTTGACAAAAAGTTTGTGGTCCCGGCTTAGGAATTGATTAACGAAAATGTCGTTGATTAAATAATTACCTGATACCATAAGGCTTTTTCTCTTGAAAAAAAAAAACCTGAAAAATTATTAAAATACTGGAAAAATGTTTTTACAGTACCGTAAGCGGGGATAACTTTAGACACGTGGAGTAACTTTGGGGCACGTTTATACTATTTTTATTTTCCATTATTGTTAACTGTAAATCAATATTCATTGAATGTCGTGTGGATATTTGTTATTAGGAATTTATCGCAGGTAAATTTCTTTATTCAGGGCTACTATACCGGCAAAAAAAAAATAACTTCTGTAATGTCCCAAAGTCATCCCCGCTTACGGTACCTGATTTATTTTAGGTTTAAAAAGTTAGCGCAAATGATGTGATAATGAGGGATCATGCATCCCTACCTGCCCTTCAAACGCTTTGCAGCGAGTTACGACTATTCTCTTTTTGACGAAACGATTTAATGAACATTTTATCTATGTATCTACGAAAAGAACACACACTTCAAACTATATAACTATAGTTTTAAAATTTCGGCACGTTTATTAGAAACATTATTTTCAGGCCCCTCAAAACGGCCAAAAACGGCTTTTCCAGATTGCCGTATTTGGAAAATTAACAATCGGATTTGGAAAACACAACTGTAGAAACAAGAGTTAGACTTTGAACTACGCTGCGCATAAATTCAATAATGTGGTCACCTCTTAAATTCCCGTAGGATAAAGGATAATAGTAAATCACTACACGCCAGCTTAGTGGCTTGCGCGGAGAGGCGATAATGTATTACATTCTGGATCAGTGGAACTCTTACCTCTCCTGCCTCACACACATAATACAGCCTATACGCCCAACATGTCATCCGGCGTTCAGTGCTATACCAAATATCTTGATATGTTAGTAGATATGAGTTGCTCTTATAGTCTACACTGTACAAGTTGGGCTCATTTTGATATCCCTCTCTTGAGTAGTACGTCTGCTAACCCGATTGCACAGAAACCTTATTTTTCCAGGAAGTCAGGATGTTTTAATGGTCAACACAATAGAGATGCCAGGTAAATATCAACATTAGGCAAACAATGGTTCTATCTACAATGACCTCGCAGGGCTGCGGTTTGGTGCAGCGGCTAGCGTGCTCGACTCCCGAGCTCGATTCTCGGTGGGACTCATGCCGAACGCCATTTTCTCTTGTACCTTCCGTTCCCACCGTTCTTCATTCTAGCTCTGCTCTATAACTAGAGACCTACAAATTTCGCGTATCTGACATCAGATTGTACACCGTGAGCCCATCTGACTTCTTAGTTGGTCGAGGGGTTTTTTCGTGTATCTCCCGTTCCCACCACTCTTCATTCTAACACTACTCTATAACTAGAGACCTACAAATTTCGCGTATCTGACTTCTGTTGGCCGGCAGTTTGTGGGGTACGCACGAAGGACATTTTCAACCAGTGAAATAAGGTTAACTAAATAATGCCCATATCCAACATTGGATGTACACAAAGGTATGAAGGCTCGAAGCCAGTACCAACGCTTCGAATTCGGCGGAACGGAATGGACACCTCAGATTCATTTTAGAACCAAAAATGTCGAATTAAGAGTGTGTGGCAGATAGATAAACGTAAAAGACACAATTTTAAATACACGTTTTCTAAAGACAATATGGATAAACTACATAATAAAAATCTTTGATAATGATATTTGCTAAATTTATGAGCAAACATTTATCCAGCATGATGCATTTGGTTAAGCGTGATCTGTTGCGCTGCAATTAACTGTACAAGATTTCGGCGTTTGTGATTGTTTTTCAGAAATACGTTACTTGAAAATTATGTTTGCTTACAAAGTTAGTAAACCCTACTGTCCAAGGTTGCTGGTTTTTTTTTTCCGCATTGGCTTCCAGAAACCTGCTTTTTCTGCTTACTGCTGAATTATGAACCATGCCCCTTTAAGAATGTGCGACACATAACAAGTAAACGCTTCCAGAAGAGTCAAAATGTACTGCAGGGGGTGGCCCTGCCTATATAAATGTATGGGAGACACGTGAAGCCACCTTTTTGGGCGTCGCATCATGGCGACCCCCAATTCATTAACCTATTCAATGTGATAAATTTGTAATTAAGCCCATGGTCCAATCAAATACGTACTTGATGTCCATATTTAGATTAACATCTGAGATGTTTTTGTTGTTTAAAGGTAGATAAATGTTAATAGCCTTTAAAAAACGCTGCTTCAAAAACGTCACAACAAGCGATCTGCTGACTATTCTTACCACTACCTGAAGGCGGGGCAGGTGTGCTCGCACGGCAGTCGATGTTGCAGCTCGTCTTCTTCATGGAGAGCGAAGAGTGTGACGGACTTGAGGCCTTCCACGTCCGGCTGCAGCAACAGCCTCCTCACGTCGCACGGCAGCGGCATGGCGCTGACACACGGCTGCTGGTAGTTTCGCCGGCACGACGTCGACACCACCGTCACTCCTCGCCTCAGCCCTCGCCCTGGACCCCGCCACGACGACGTCGACGAGGAGAGTGAGGAGGGAGGGTCTTGGCTCGCCGGTCGTCTATCCCCTAACACTACCCTGCAGTCCCGCGACGTGCGGGGTCCGCAGTCAGCATTCCTCCAGTGACCCGGAGGCAGGACGAAGCTGACCACGGCCCTGAAGAGATTCCTCAGCCTAGCCAAGCCAGACGCCACCCATCTTGACCACCAGCCTTTCATCTATCTCCTGCCAGGCACAATTAAGTCTGTGAAACATTACGTCACAAGCTGGATTTTGCTCGGTCACGTGATCTTACCAAGTGTCATAGATTTTATCACGTTATGTCTATAGGCGGTTCGGGATAAAGTGAGCACTAAAAAAATCCCTGCTAAAGTTATATTTTAAGCCAATTCGTATCTTCCCACGCATAACGGCTGACGCTGGGCAATATCCAACCTCTCTGGACACGTCACTCATGTTTGCGCGTGTAACATAAAACGTGCAGTCGATACCGTTTAATAAAAATGTTTATTAACTAAATAAATTACAATTATGTCGATTTTGGTTGATTTTGTTTCAGTACTGTTGAATTTAAACTGGAAAATACACGGAACTATATTGCGTAATTTCTCTGCCAACCATACAAGCAGTGAGAAAACAATAGTCGATGTTGAATTATATGCAGTAATGGCTAGTGATATTTTTCAAAGGTTAAAATTTTAGTGCTCGCTTAATCCAGAACGACCTATAAAAGCATGCAAGCGGGTCAGGGTTTTAACATGGCACGAATTTAAAAACTTAAATTTTTTGTATATTTGTTAACTGTTTAACTGAATACGGCGTCCGCAGTACATTTTATAAACATTAACTTAAGCTTTGAATTTAAATAGCTGAGCTCCTGATTCAATTAAATTATGTTAAGAAATTGTAGCCTATAACATTTATTCCCGTATCTGACACGAGGAAACAATATAGCGATAAGTGCGACGCTGCCAATCACGCTAATTACTAAACTAACACGCTGTAATTTCTTAATTTTAGTTTTTGTGTGGGACCTTATAACATTATTTGTGGGAGGTATGTAATGAAGTACAATGTAGGCTTCTGTGTTTGAGTTTGCGAATCAAGTTTGTATTATTTTCAGACAGATCCGTCTGAAAATTCCTCTTTTGGCCATTTGTAACAGCCCCACAAACACATGTTTAATATGCATGTCGTACTTTTCAAAACAAAGAAGTATGTTTTTAGATGTATTTTTCAGTGACTATATAAAGTAAATGGGGACGTTTTTGACAGTTGGACAGAAAACAGCTAGTTCCTACCATGCTACGACACAGTAAATGTACCAGGAAAATTAAATCTTAAGTGTGCAGTTCTGCACTGTAGAAGACACCACTGCATTAATATCTGCACTGAGAAAAAGGATTTGTTGAGTTAACCAAACATTTGTTTGTATATGTGCAACAAATGATGTAGTGTTGATTCAAACAAATATTAATCTGAACGCCAGATTTTGTTAAATCTGCAATGTTTAATTATTGTTTCAATATCTGGTTTAGTAATTTAAATTAAACGAGATCGTGAAATAACAAGACTACTTTGTTGATCTAACAAAAAATGGTTGTCAACTAAATATTTGTTTAAAACAACTCTACATCGTTGGTTGCTCATATATAAACAAATATTTGGTTGAATCAACCAATTTTTTCTCTCAGTGTGACGTAAACAGACTTGACTCTAAAATACACTCACTCTAGAGGGAATATTGGCCATAAACAGTGACAAGCAAAAATACATCGAAGTAGCCAAAGGATCTGCAAAAAGAGAGAGAGAAGCTAAATGTTAACATCTAGTAAACTTAACTATAATAACTACATCTTCCATCATAAAATGCCAACCAATTTTTTCTAGCACTACATTCCCATTATTGTATTCGAATTTCATTGCAGTTATAGAACATACATCCAGCATTCCGTGCGCGTTAACAAAATCACGAAATCAATTCTTTTTCCGACACTTGTACACACTCGCACACAAGCACGCATATAAAATGTAAAGCGAGGCATGGCATTGAAACGTTTCAGTGAAATGACAAAACTTGTGTTACGATGACTTCAAATATTTGTCCCTGAGACATACTTCAACCCGTCAAGGATAAGATATGCTCTTTGAAAAACACTGTACTGATCTTGACAAGAGACCACTCATGGCCTCTCGAATGAAACGCAAAATCCCCGAACCTTTTCTTTCTCCACCCCTACAGCACCCCTATCGCAGATCGAAATGTGCTCTCTGGGAAACAAATTATTGACATCTTACCTGTTAACGCCTCGTGCGAGCCACAGCTATGACAGTTTATTCCTTGGGTCGAAAGTGAAAGAGGCGGGAATTGCCGACACATGGCATGTTATCTCGGTAGAAGTGACGACAGTCCGACTCGTGTATGACACGACGCAGTCAACCATGGTCGCCTCGCACGCACGTAAAATAAACACGGCATTCAGATCTTGGGAACGTTCAGAACCCGTGAGGGCAGCCGTTACTTTCTAGAAACGTTAGGAAATGGCCCACGAACGCAGTGACTCAACGAGTGTTTTCTGAAGAGCACATAATAAGTAACGAGTGTAGGCGAGTGTGGGTAGGCCAGAATGTCAGTTTTGAGGCGTGCAAATAGTAACCTGAGTAAAGTTTTCAACAGTCGAATAATTCACGAGAACGGCTTCTCGATCTACTGCTGGCCCTGGCCGACTCCTACCGCCTTGCCCTCGTGTGCCTCTACCAATAAATACCTTTTGTGCTGTTCGAGGGACCGTTAAAGTGACCAGATACATTTTTAAAACAAGAAGTTACAAGCATAACTGATAATCCTACTTTCCTCAAAGTTGCCGGCGAAAGGTTGTATAAATTCATACCGCGCAGTTCGTAACGTATTATGGCTTTGTCTGAAGGGTATATTAATGCTCAGTCAGACAATTCACCGAACTGATATGTATTTATGATGCGAATAATCCACACACCAGTTCTCGAATCTATCCTTATATCTTATCACTAAAAATACTGATAACTCTACTTACCACAGGGACAAAAATAACTTCATACGAAGAATAAAATTTTTGGCGTAAAAGAGAATCTAAAACGTAACGAATGCTACACTGTTCCCGAAATTAGAGGCGCCAACGCACGGCAGGTTATAGTTATGTAAAAAACCGGACGTACGTGACTTTACACATAGTATTACTTATCTTAGGATATATATATATATATATATATAAATATATATATATTTTTTTTTTTTTTTTTTTTTTCGGAATTTCACCAAACTTGGTATACATATACTACATATAATACAAATCTGACTTTGCTTTTGTGTATTTCATTCATCCTGAGATCATATTTTCAAAATGGTCCAACATACAACTCAGTGTTGAGTATAGTCAATGCTTATCACCGCGAGGCAGATTCAGTAGCATACAACAGACAAGAAATGTATTCTCCAATAATATACCTCGGTCTACACGACACATGTTAATTGGACATGACAGGTAGGCGCTCTTTAGTTTTGCAGTGGTTTCGAAAATATTTTTTTAACGCAAATTAATACACATATCAAACATTCATTCTGGCAGTTTTAAGTCTTGAATATCATCGTTTCTTCATTTGTATCTGAATTTTTCTGTTGCAATACACCGAATGGATTTTTAGAATTTTGTCCCTGAGATTGCTTATATTTTGTTGTCAAAACAAGCCAAAATGAAGCAAAATAATTTTTTGCTAGCAAACGCTCTGGCAAAACTGTGTATTGTGTGACTGTACACAGTCTCAAATTTTTTTCAAAGCATTTGGTTAAAAAATATTCAAGTCATTTGCAACTGTTTGAAATAAATGAAAGATCATGGCCTTAAGAGTTAGTGGACCGTAGCTTTTTTTTTTTTTTTTTTTTTTTTTTTTACGTTTGAGGTACGGAAACGGGGAAGGCGATAAGGATGTGTGGAAGGGTGCGTCTTGGATCCTCGGTAGAATTCGGACACAAATGAAAAATAGCCGCATCCTTCATGATGCACTTTTCAGGGATACAAGGGTGCGAAGGATCCTTCAAGGCACTATTCTAAAATGGCCACTGACTTGTGAACTTGGAGCCAAACCGGACTGAACATTGGGTACATACATTTTTACATCAAGCAGTTATCTACAGAACAAAAAAAAAATATCAAAAAAGCCAAAACGTACACATTTACTATATATTTGAATTTGAGTTTATTTGCTGGAATAATTATTGTAAATGGTCTTGCACTTCCCACTATTTTTAGTACATTAAATCTTATTTTGGTAGCCCGGGAGGAATCTTATATCGTACACGACCAAACAAACAGTTAAATATATGGTCTGCTCCGTCTTCATTCAGTTCAGTCCAGTGGTTGTTTAAATAAAACATTTCAATCCGGATTCAATTCTGAAATCCACCTCGGCGACTGGGTTTGATTATCTCACAGCACTCCTCCGACTTCAGTTCAGTCCAGGTGTGTTTATATAAATGTTTCAATATGTATTCTTCAGTTCACTCCAAGTTAGATCCTGATCAAAATATTACTTTAAACGCACTACATAGTTAAAAATACATACCATATGTATACAAATTGTATATCACATTGCCTTCAGAATATCAAGTAGTTATAAACGCCTTGTGATATGCAACTTGTTCCACACAAATGTTGTACCAGCTGCGTACCTCTACACTTGTTTTTCTTTCCGTTCATTTTTCTGCTTTTTCTGTCGGAAATATATCTAATTACATTCTGAATACTTAACTAGAAATATACCCAAGACACAGAAATTATTTAGTCAAATTGTAAACAAGAATTGTTCACTAGTGTATAATATTTACGAGATTTTCAAGACTACTAACTTTTCTGAAGGAAAAGTCCTATCATTTAATAATAACGGCCCTTAATGCTGTAAATACTTAGTGTCACATTTTACATTGCGATTTTTCAATGACTTTTGCAATGGGATATATTAGTAACTGGACCATTCGTTTGGACATACGGCACTGCAAGCGAATGTAGCTAAGTCGCTGAAAACCTTCTTTAAAAAAAAAAAAACTAACTAAACCAAAATTGAAAGACGGGAAAAGCTTTTTTTGCAAGTATATGATTTTCAAAATATTCCGTAAATATAAATGATTGCAATGACTAGAAAGACGAAACAACAAGATCTCAAAAGGGCGACCAAACTGAGCGAGAATAACATTGGAAGCAAAATACCATATAAATTATATGATGATTATAATCGTTTTCGTGTACTAAATCGTGCTATAGAACAAATAAGTTAAATAAAATTCTTACTTAAACACAACCATAACCTCCCTGTTCTCCTATCTAAAAATGGAAGTTGTGTGCGTACAGTATTGCGTGGCTGGATAAAATCAAAATAACTAAGGTATTGTTGGAATGACAAACATTTTTTTTTTGCCTTGGTATCATCTCGGCACACTCCTTACATGTTAGTTTACTTTATACGTGAACTCGGTTTTGAGCTGTAACTAGGTAGGGTAGAACGACAGCTGCGGTAAGCATACTGTCCAAACAAAAATTCGAGAAGATAAAGTTGAGTATGTAAAACTTTTGTACTTCATAATTATATTTTATTTTCATGATACAATAGTGTCTGCATGGTCGCACACTTTTTATCAATGTTATTTATCTCGTCTCTGACTGATAAACTGCTCCTCGCTTCATCCATGTAAGGGAAAAGATAATGTACGTACATGAAATTCAATGTTTTATCTATAATTTTTGAATTCACGTCTAACATATTTAAATATTTGGAAAACTTTGAACCCATCGGTAAGCAAAGTCAAACGTGTTTTAAAACCTGCTCATTGCCTTCACACAAGTTTCATTCACAATAATATATTATTACGAAGAGATGAACAGCAAGGCATCTGTTTGCTTCAAGATCTTTGGTTTATTTAATTAATGTCACCGCCTTACACCAGTATGTTTATAGATGTACAACATATACAAACTTTAAAACAATCACCACACGCATACACGTAGCAACCACGAATTGGAATTATTGAACCCTCACTCTCAATCTACTTCCCTTATGATGGTCTCAATGAATAGCGTTTGTGGCATCACTACAAAATTTTCGTATGGTATGGTTATATAGAGTGCAGTAGCAAAGTAAATCTGAATAGTTACGATGACCGTGAGAACTGAAGTTTCAGAGATAACAACCAACTAATAAGATACATAACAAGTAAGAAAGGAATCAATATAAAGTGCAATACACTGTCATGCTCGAAAGAGTACAGAAAAAATGCGGGAGGAAGGAGGGCTCGCCAGCCTTCGGTTCGTAAAAATACTGTCGCAGATGATTTGACTTCCTCATATATATATATATTTCTTCGACATTCCCAGTCAAAAAAAATAATAACAAACGGTTTTAAAAAAACAACCGCTAGGCTAGAGCTTCTGACTTGTGGACCGGGTTCGACTACTGGCTTGGAAGGGAATTGTAGTTACTTCCCCGGATTTGAAATTGGGTGTGGTGTTGACTCGTCATCCTGCGAAAGGCAATGGCAAACCACCGCAATTCCACCCTCGCCTAGTCACGCCTCAGCCCCCCTCCCCTCCATTAGGTTCAAACCAGCCTTCGAGATGAAAACTCGTCAGCAAAACAAATTTTGAATCATTATAGAAGAGTCATTAATGATGTTTTCTTTACTGCAGAAAATTTTGATTTCTTTCCTTTAAAATTAGAAGACCCTTTGCCACCTAGTATTCTTAAATTATTGATGTAACTTCTGTTTCCATTTTTTTATATATATTAAGCTACGATACAGTTAACAGTTCCAATATGTCATGAATAGGATCTGTTCATTTAATTGGCTTGCGGCATTGAGAATATTTGCTTTTTTAATTCACTATCATCGATACTACAAAACCATTTTGCTGAAGAATTTCATTAATCCTGCATTTAAACTGTTGGTCAATAGCCAGAAGTAATGTCACAGCAAAATTATACCACAATAATAAGCAGTAACAGAAGCGACAAGGCAATTGTTTTCATTGTTGTTATCGTACCATCTCTCGGGGCGTACAATAATATAAACAATACCAACTGGATTGTGATCACCAAAGAGGTAATATAAAGAAAGGGAACATGACGTCACAAATGTGTGTGTCCAACATGGTCTCGAGAGTTTGGTGTCGTTTATTTATGTTTTCTCGGCGTCAAAATGTAGTCGTGTTGTTTGAAAATCATGACGTACTTTCCAGAATATATATTTAGTAATGTGGTGTCACCAAGATCTCGGTTCAAAACCTTATAGTAAGTATGTAGTTAATATTTACTTTTTACTAAAAACAGCTGTGTTAAGGAAAACAGTAACGTGGCAGACATTGTTTACATTTGTCGTTCTGAAATTTCTACGCAATTATACTATGCGATAATATGGTAGTATGTTCTCCTTAGTTCGTATGTTCATATGGTACCAAAATAACCCAACATGGTTATGTTTACTAAACAATTATTATCTTTTCTCTCAATGTTATTTCAAATTTCCCGCGCATATTTCACTAAAGTCACGTGACACATGTTGACAATTTCGTATGTAGCTGTATAGAGGATACTCCCTCTACCCTATATTTACTCTAAGGTGATCACTTATAGTGCTTAAAAAACTTTCTTTAGTTTGTATATTAACTAAATATTTAAAAATGGAACAGGCGTAATTCGGGGGTGGCCAGGGGTGGGTATTGCCACCCCAAAATTTTGTTGATAAAGAACATAACATTATCTTTCTTAGCTAAGGAAAAAAATTTTACTAATGCATTTTCCATTACACTATTTTTTTTTTTAATTTAGCTTACGATAAAATCCTCAATACAAAAGTGTATACATAATTTTGATGGAAGCTGTTCGATTTCATTCCCCCAACATTTTTTTAAAATCATTTATAGCTGGTAACCCTGGCCACTCCAATCAAAACGCTCAAATTACGCTTATTAAAAATGGTAAACATGATGATTCGAAGTTCAATATCAGTTAATAACCAGCTCTGTTAGAAGCGACATAATGGAGCTTTTTAACTATTGTTATTGTACTAGCTTTCGGGGCATACGGGAAAGTAAACAAAGCAATATGGAAATTGAGACACTGATTTAAACCACGACGTACATTTTAAAAAATACTGTAATTTGTTTGAATCTCATTTACGTATTTATAAATGGTAAATGTGACGTTACTTACGTGTCAGTTTCCTCACAGATGATAAAACAGGTCCTACTAAACTGCAGTCTAACCAAACTCCTAGGAACTTCGACACCATGACTATCCAAAGATAAATACCACGGCCGTAGATAACAGGTCTGTACACTCGCCTGGAAACTTGACCCCCTTGTTGTTTGCCTGCAGTTCACCAAGTTACCAAGAGTGTTTTGCGGTTGTGTGTCTTTGGCGCAATCAGGGCGGTCGGAGAGATAAAGAAACAAACAAAAGCACGCGACACTAGTCTAGTCAAAATTGTAGCGGTAGAGCAGCTCGGGGATTTCAAGCGTTCTCTTGACCGGGGCGAGGTCGTCGTGAGTGCGATGGAGCGGGCGGTGACGGTGAACCGTCGAGGGACGTTCGCAAACGACCCCGCCTTCAAGAAGATACGGCGGCTGACGGAGGGCGCCCTCACCCTGACAGAGGCCACCTTCTCCGCGGGACCTGGGGACCGTTCCTGCCCGGACTGCACCCTCGCCAGCTTCAAGGTCTGCAGCCTTCTGGGCCTGTGTCCCGCTTCGCATTTTGAGGTGGCAGCCTGGATGGACATATGTTGCACGTCTAAGACCAACAAGAGCTGGAGCGGTAAGGACGACACAGCATGCGTATCTCTCTTCACTCTAGCCTCTAGGCGCAAGTCACTGAACTGGCATGCGGTCTTTCTCGCCGACAACTCGCCTCTATGAGACATTCAATAGTAACTCTATATTTTCATAACGTAATTTTAAGTAGTCTACGAAGGCGTATTGCATGCATTTTAAAAGATTCTGCTCTCTAAGATTTGCATGTTTAAGAGCCCTATGCAGCTAGCAGATAAACTATGTGCAGCGGTTTAGAAGAAATTTTTTTAAAAGAAATACTAGTAAACGTGCGTTCAATACCTTCATCCACGAAAAGAAAATACATTTAAAACTATACTTCCCTATTTTTGTTCTCTAGAAATACCTCATGCGTCGTTTAGGTGCACCTCAAAATGGTTTTTACAGAAGACTGATGTCAAGTAAAAATTCCAACCATACAATAATTATAAAACGAAATTAGGTAAGTATACGCTGGCCTTTACTATGCACTTTCCGTAAATAAAACAGTAGGTTCACTGCTTACAGTCCAATAGGAAAATGCCAACAACTCAAACACTGCACGCTGTTTTCGCGTCCCGCGCATAAAGGCGACACGATTGTTGACACTTGAGCCAGTTTAGACTTTATCGCTCCCCTATTTCCCTGCCTCAAACGCAGCATATAGCGTCTGCTGTATATGGCTCTTAAAAATACTGCAAGGAATATTTATTTCCGCAATTTTTACGGCGTAAATGTTTTAAAGATTAATGCAGCACCTTAAATGAGTACGCATACACGTGTGTAACGCTGTATTCATATCACTCACAAAAACTGAGCAGTTTTGTAATAAACGTCTATCCCCTGAAGCTCTCGCAAACGCTGGTGGCATGGACAGACAGCCACCTTAAGGGGTATGGACAGCTAAGATGTCGAGCAAACGACTGGAATACTCAATCGTCGATAAAATCTGAACTACTCATCACAATTCGATAGGATTTTTTGCCATCTTAATGCACCACTAGGAGGCAGTGTGCTTAGCTTTCGAGTGTAAAATTAAAACCAGTTTTTAAGAAATGTAAGTAATTAAAACCACAAAATCTTAAAAAAAAAAAACTGTAATTATTATAACTTTTAATATGATAATATCCACGTCTCTATAGTAACCGAATTAAAAAAAAACTCGAGTTTTGAAGCGAAAAGAATTTCACTATCCGGAAACCTCTCGCGCAGAGGTTTTCTGATGGTTAAGTTATTTTCAAATCAAAGCACGAGTATATTTGAAATTCGGTTAGTATAGAGAACTAGATATTATTCAATTAAAAACTAGCTATAAAAATTACAACTTTCCATTTTTTTTTTTGGATTTTTTTATTTCAAGCCAATTTTTTATTAATTTTTTTTAGTTATAGACTAGAGCAGTATAAACAGATGTCCGGTAATAAAATAACTACTAGACAATAAAGTCCCATCGAATTGTGATGAGTAGTTCATATTTTGTCGACGATAGAGTATTCCTGTCGTTTGCTCGACATTGTACCTGTCCATACACCTTAAGGTGACTCCCTACACAGGCAGCTTGTATTTCCGTTCGTGAGGCACAAAATCAATGGAGCGCTGAGGGCGCCGCCGCCGACTGACGTCTTGTATAAATTTATCAAATTTAGAATATTGTTAGTAAATGCAATGGTAATCCTAATGTTGAGGGCAGCTAAGCGTAATCTAACAATATAGAGTGCAATAGTTTGTTGTTATCCGGTTACTTTATTTCCATACAAAAACATAGGCTAAGGGTTTATTTTGCTTTCCGTGAACAGTCTGTCGTCTTAAACCCCGTTTGTAACTCCCGTCTCTAACTGATCGTGCACAGCTTCTCAAACATGTGCGCCTTATATAGGCCGATTGGTTACCCGATCGCGACGCCATTCATTGCCGCAACCCGCAGAGCACTTCGGAACACCGGCCTCGGACTCTCGGAGACACGACATCGCGACAATACGCAAGAAGGCCTCGACTAAAAAAAGCGCGTTTCTCTTGAAAGTTCGTCTTCCAGATAGGTACACATTACGCGCGTTAACACGCGAGTTCCGTCCAGCGTGTGCCTTCGGCGGTAGCTCGCATCCAAATTCCTGTAAACATGCGTCTAACGCGCATGTCCAGGCTGTATTCTCGCGTGTGGCAATTACCAATCAGAAATCAGCTCTCCTCGTCTTGGCCGCATCCCCAGCGCTTGTAAGACCACGATTACAAGCCGTTTCACAATTTAGAGTTTTTTTTATATTATTTTTGTCGATTGATATAGTTTCTACACATAACAGTACTCAAGAACTTTCTTGCAAATTTCACAACCAAACTCTTATTTCGAATTACAAAATATTATTTCCTACCCTAAGAAGTTTACTTTGGGAGCGCTACAATCCTGTTTGCTGCTGCCTCTCTGAGCTTCCAAAAACTTCCTTCCAATTAAATAATAAAATGAAATAATGAAATCTAAAAAACCGTTCAGTATAATTCTACAAAAAAAAATTCAGCTACAAATTATAACACACAAGTGTCAAAACTGTGCAGCGAAATTTTGATATGAGTATTAGATAGCAATAAAAAAAATATTTTCGAAATCACTGCAAAACTCCGTAACAAGGCCTTAAATACGTTTACTGGTGGTTACAAAATACGTGGTTGTACGTGTTTTACTGTGCTTGGTAGATTCCTCTGGTCCCATCTGCGTCCAGACACCTGCGAACCTTGAGACATATCAACACGAGCCATTACTGGAAAAATTGTCACTTTGCCATGAATTACCTATAAAGATGTGTCCGTCAAAGTTCTAAAAAATCCCACAGTGACGGACGATGTAAACAGTGCTCGCCGTTATGAATGAGATTCGCTGTTATCGCTCTTTGACATCTGTGCTTGAAACATACAAATATTCACGCATGTATGTTTTACACATTTCACTTCCAGGTCATAGAATAATAACAAAATAAAGAATTCAGCAAATAGACGGATTCGTGTCAGTTTTGTGTACGTTTCCCGGGAGAAGATTACAAAGGGCAATCACAGTTAATGTAGTTTCCCGACATTAGAACATTTTATTTAACCAATTGGTTTCCGAAAACATACCGATTTTAATTAATCATTTTAACGTCAAAGTAGCTTACCAAGACTGTCAAGGATGCCAACCGTTATGCAGAGCTTCATCCGATAGCAGTATATTCGAAATCTGCTAACATGTGTGAGTGATGTCTGCTAATGAATAGTAGGTATTCAAATGACGTAACACGTTTGTTTACTCATTACAAGTCCTCCAGTAACCTTTAAGAGAGTGTGGTACATAATTCAACGCTAAAAGCATTAATCTATAACTGGAGGTTTCTTGAAGCCAATTTGCGAAAAGCAATCAATAGCAATCCTAGACAGTAGTTTTAGCCAACGTTTTAAACAAAATTGTTTCCAGTGTTACAAACTTCTGAGGCACAATCTCTGACGCCGGAACTTCGTACAAGAGATCACGCGTAACGAATTAGTAATTCTGGATAAAGATTTACTCATAAAGTTGGCAGATACCATTATCTAGGATTGTCATTGAGTATTTTATCCATATTGGCTTCGAAAAAAGGGTAGAAATTAATTGATGTTTTCAGCGTTTATTTATTTACCACGCACTCTCGTGTGCGGTCTACATCAGTTTTCAACGTCACAGGTATTTTTATATTTACTTCAAACATAAATTTTGACTAAATTTTGTCCTCATGAAATGAATCTCCCATAGTTTTTGCGTAATGACTATAAATCGTCCATATTTGCATTTTACTGTTTTATTATTGCCATTATACCCAACTAGACTCTCCTATATAAAAACAAACAAATAATATTTCTTGAATATTTTGAATTGTAATTTCAAATTTCAGCGATTTTTTTCATACAATTTTATTTTAAATTTTGTTTTTATATAGGAGGGGAGATGACCTAGCCTACAACATCGTTATTCACTGTAATTTTTTATCAGTTTGGTATGTCATTTGGTTTTAGTAGTGTACATAAAACCGTAAAATGCATATTTTGACGTTTGCGAGTCATTACACACAAGCTACGAAAGATAAAAAAAATTTAATTAGAGCAAAATTTAGTCGCAATTTATGTCGAAAATAAGAAAAAAAATATCTGGTACAAATATATGACGATAAAAACTTATGTAGACCGCGCCCTTAAAGCTTATTTTGTTGCAGTTGGGAATGACAACGTGGGAATATTTGTGCTCCTTTCCAAAGCCATCAGCTTGATACAGTCTTTAAGGAAATATTCGTATTTGCAATATACATTTAACATTAATATCGTGTCATAAAACCGAGTGAGGTTGCACAACGGTAACACGTGGGCTTACATTCGGGAGGACCCGGGTTCGATACCCGGCTCCGACCATCCTGACTTCGGTTTTACCCGAAATCGCTCCGTACGAATGCCGGGATGGTTCCTTAGCATAGATCATGATCTACTATTTTCACAGTTCCGGTCGTTGTTGTGTGAAGTTGTGCGTAACTGTCTTTAATGTCCTCGCAGTTGTCGAGAAATAAAACCCATTAAAAGTAAATAAATCAAGTGAAAAATTGTTAAGGTCACAAGTGAATGACCCATAAAGTTGAACTATCTGTTAGAAGAACACAGTGACTCGCGCCTGACTTGTGAGACATAATGCGTGTGCAGTGTCGCCCTTAGCCCTTGTAAACCTCAAACGCTCAAAATACGTTCATCCGGACGATCGCCTTGAAGGTGTTCAAGTGCGATAAATTCACAATTTTATATTTGTATGAAAATATTAGTTTTGTAGACGATACTTGTGAGTATAGTTTCCTCTTACGAAACAATTTTAGCTCGCAAAGCTTTCACATAACGGTGCGTCCAAGACAAAAAATTTGCATGATACGCTGCCATGCAAATAGTAAAAACTTGACTTACCAAAACGAAATAATTCACAGTGAAATAACATCCCATGGGCTATGCAATAAAGTATTTTTTAAAAAAACTTCCCGTTAACTATTTTGATATTTTAAAAAATTGATGAGTTTTCAACTTTTTCTTGTACTTTTACAGTTTTTTTTATAAATTCAAAATATTACGTGTGTGCTTCTAAGTGTTTTGTTGCGTAGCTCACGGAATATTAGTTAACCGTGAATTATTTTATTTAAGTAAGTCAATTGGTTTTTTTTTATCTGCATGGCAGCGTAACATGCAAATTTTGTCTTTGACGCACCGTTATGAGAAAACTATGCGAGCTAAAATTGTTTCGTAAGAGGAAACTGCACGCACAAGTACCGTCTATAAAACTATCGCTATTACATAAAAATATAAAATTAGGTTTTTATCGCACTTGAACACCCTTAAGGACGCTACCTACCTCGGAGCCCTGGCGGAGAAAGAAGAGTTTTACAAGTTAAATTATTTTCGATGACACTCGGTCACCTTTTGTGATATTGCTTCCGGACGAAAACCATTTTCTGCGCCGAGAAAAGGAGAATATTGCTACGTAAATAAAATTGCAGAAAAGAAATGGTGAATAACCATTTTCGCGTGTTTTTGTGAGTAAAAATGATTTTTTTTGGCCACAATTTTAAAATTTCGGGGGAAAAACTCCCTAAAAGATACCTAGCAATGTACGCGGCACCGAGACGAACCAAAAAGTCAGTGGTAGCATATTATGTAACTTCAACCATTACTAAGCCAGGTGGAATATTATTTAACCTGTAAAACCATATGCTTGCTCCCGCCGTTTAACCTGTAAAACCATATGCTTGCTCCCGCCGTGGCTTCAAGGTAGGCAGCGTCCTTAAAAGGGTGTTCAGGTAAAATAATTGTTTATATATTTTTATGAAATATTATTAGTTTTGGAGACGATACTTGTGAGTTCAGTTTCCTGTTACGAAATAATTTTATCTCTCATAGTTTCCTCATAGTGGTGCATCAAAGTCATAATTTACTTATTACGCTGACATGCAAACAATTAAAAGCAATTGACCTACTTAAATGAAATGATTCACTATGAACTTACATCCAATGAGCTATTCAATAAACCATTAAAAAACCAAAAACGTTATATTTTGACTTTTTTTTTTTAAAAGAATCGCTAAAGTATAGAAAAAAATTGAAAGTTATATATATATATATATATACACACACACACACACACACACACACACATATATATATATATATATGTAGTTCACGGGATGTTATTTTAATGTTTTATTAGGTACATAGCCTATGGCACATTATTTTACTTACCTATGTAAATTACTTTTCACAATTTTCATGGAAGCAGAACATGAAAATTTTTACTTTGTGCACCGTTATTAGAAAACTATATGAGCTAAAATTGTTTTGTGGAAGGAAACTGCACTTACAAAGATTCGTTTACAAAATTAACACTATTTCGTATGAATATAAAATTACGATTGTATAGCATTTGAACGCCCTTAAAGTTTCAAACTGGGAAACCTCCAGCGCGGGGTGAGGCAAGGAATGAGTGAAGCATGCTTGTGGTTGTCGCGGCCAGGTGTACCAGCTGCCACAGGCGCCGTTCGTGCTGGTGATGCGACAAGAAGGCGGCGCCGCGATGCCGGATAACATCGTCTCTGTGCGCTCCAACACACTCTACCTGCGCACCGCCGCCGACGCCGAGTGCAGGTTCGAGTTCACTCGGCCCCTCGAGCCGGCAGACGTGCAGTGCGAGCTGTCCAGTGACGGTTACCTGGTGGTCGCCGTGCCGCAGGAGATGATCGCCACACACTTCGACTATCAGAACGGCTGGGCGCACTATTGAGTCCCCCCTCCCTTCCCAACATCACACCATACACGCTTTCCCGACTCACCTGCCATTTATTTCCTACCAGTCATTGTCCTAAGTACGTGCGTTATGGATTCAAATATCACTTGCATGACTGAATTAAGTACGAAGACAAACGAACAAGTTCTGGGCAACATCTGCAGAAAAACTTTTCAGTGAATAAATTTTGCACTTTTACAGAAACGATTGTGTTGGAAAACAGAAAATGAGTCTCTGATTTTCGCTACTTATGTAGGCATGACAGAAATTTAACTTAATCTCTCTTCTTAGTTAGGTAGGCAAGGATTGTAATCACTGGCGTTGTTACAGTGTGTGGGCCATGTCCCCTTTCCCCCACCATTAGATGCGATATAATTTCACAAGTACACTCATTGCCTCAGTATCGCCATTTTAAATAAGTGCAATGCGTATCTGAGAAACAAACTACGAATTGTGGCCTGAAAACAAGTTACTATAAAGTCACCTTCCAGCTTAATTTCTGTTGCTGAGCTGCTGTTTATGTCTAGAAGGAATATACGTGTACAGACTCAATTAGTCTGCGGGTCTCATAAATTACTTAGTTGGCTGCAGGAAGATTATAGCAGCGTTGTAGAGCACTGAGTTACTGACTTGTTTGGACGTACTGCAAAGAAATCTTATTTCAGTAACAACAAAAATATCTCTTTCGAACAGTAAACAATGGCATTATAAATGTATTCCATAACTGTTTCAGTGTGAGAAACACTTTTGCTTGCTGTAATTTGTAGAACAAATATTTATCCTGATTCAATTATAATTATGCTACTTTCTTTGGACGGACAATTGTTTTTTACCAACAATACATTACAATATACCAAAACTAACATTCCTGATATCAGCCATTGTCAGTTTAGCTAAGGTCCTAGTGCTTAGAGTGATAACTCTGTGTGTCTCCAGCTGACAGCGACCAACATGCTACCTGAATTCGGTCCTCCATGTCACTTCCAGCTGATTCCTTGCAGTTAAGGTTCCCCTCAATCAGTCCTTGAAGCTTTGTCCACAGTGCAATTTACCCAGTTATATTGTCAGACATGTGATTTGAGAGAAAAAGTGCTGGTACAATGTCTATAACATCTCTCTTTCTCTGTTATACATATGTATACATGTGTGTATAGTCATAGAAAGTACTGGGTGTATCAACAAATTAAGCCTGTATGTCTCTAAATATTTCTACCTTGGGAATACCCATTGCAAAGTTATTCTTTATGACACTTATAAAAAACTATAAGTTATATTTTCTTGAAATGTCAAACTTAACTCTTTTCCCCCTCCACTTCACAAGTAGGCATCCTAATGTTAATACGTACAGCACGGGACTGCATGTACGAACTTTCTACAGTTAAAACATTACAGCAGTATAGGGGTGTTTAGTTCCACACAATTTTCACTGCACCTCTCAAGAGTCATGCCTGCAGATAGAGTTAGTGAAGTTCTAACTAGTGCCAAAATACCAGATGAGCCGCACCTTTCTGTGTTTGATTAGGTCGTGACTGTGAAGGCCCTTTTGTGAACTGTTATGTATCCAAGGTGGTGTATGTGGGTTTGCCAGGTTGGCAATTGTACAGTGTGTATTTTGGTTCCGGCAGTCAGTCTCGTAAGTAATGGCTGAAGGATAGGCTTGGAATCGAAGCGATTGTGATTACAGAACATGACAATGGCGACGAGAGTAAACAGAAACGGACACATGCGATGCTAGCAGTGTATGTTACCGATTCTTCTGTTGCAGGCGGTACCGAGTATGGCGCTTTTTCCTTCTTTCAGTGAATTTATTCCGGGCCGGGACACGTGACGGACTTACGCCGAACGTTCACAATTTTATTTTGTGGCGAACCACGTCACAAAAGATGAAGAGAAATGTGCGATAATTTTTACGGTATGTGGCAGTGAGGTGTACGAGTTAGTGACTTCACTAGTAGCACCTAAATCAACGCTGAAAGTGTCGATCGATGATGTGTTAACCTCACTAACCAATCATTTCGAACCCCGACCGAGTGAAATTGTAGAGACATTTAAATTCCATAGGAGAGATCAGGGCGAGGGCGAGTCAATTTCGCAATATGTGGCACAGTTGCGCCGGTTGTCTGCGCATTGGAACTTTCAAGATCTTGATAGAATGTTGCGGGACCGCTTGGTGTGTGGCTTGCGGGATAAGGCGCTGCAACACTCTCCTGGCGAAACAGAAACTAACATTTAAGGAGGCTATGGCTATGGTTACGGTAGCGGAGACGACTGGCCGGAACGTGACTGATATTCGAGGTAGTGTGGTGGTAGCCGCCGAAGTTGCGGGAGCATTGCACAAAATGGCCATGAAAGGAGATAGAAGGGGGACACCATCAGACAAACGGCAGAGTATGGAAAAAACGACGAAAGAAGAAAGGGCCTGCTAGAGATGTATGGGTGAACATTTGCCAGAACAGTGCCGACACCACCGCACAGTGTGCAAATTCTGTGCGAAACAGGGTCACCTAGAGCGAGCCTGTATTTAAAAAAAGAAAGAGAATTTAAAGGGCAAGAAAGTTTCTCAAGGATGGCGGGAGCATAGACAGGGTGTCCGACCATGACGGGGTGAATGGAGAAGAATCTGCCATTTTCAGTTTGTACAGGACTACAGCAGATGTACAGTCACCCTACCAGCACACATACATCCTGAGGACGTCCATAGGATGTGGGAACTGTCGTCCCTAGGACGTCCTAGGGAAGTTCATTTCAAGTCCTTTTTATGTAAGAAAAGTTCATGGAAAAGTACTACCTACGGACATCCCTAGGATGTCTGGCATACACATCCCTGGGACATCCCTAGGAGCTCCCTGGGACCTGTATTAAACACACCCCTGGGACATCCCTAGGACCTGTATTAAACAAATCCCACGGACATCCCTAGGAGCTCCCTGGGAACTGTATTAAATGCATCTCTAGGACATCCCTAGCAGCTCCTTCCAGCAGCAAAAGTAAAAGTTTAGTATTCAACACAAAAGAAAACAAATGTATTTGTTTTGGTGATATGTTAACTTAGTATTTAACACACAGTCAAATACACATAATTGTTAATGTAGCCTCTTAATATCTTTTGAAATAACAATTTGTCTGTAATAACATTTTTTTTAATGCTTCAACTTCCAGAAGTCTACCAGTAATAATAAAATATGTGTGTCGAAATTAATAAATTTACCAATTTCGCAAGGCATATATAAATGTTATGAATTATCTACTAAATTAATTGCAACAAACCTCATGTATATTTAAATAATATTGTGAGCTATCTAGTGGTCATATTAGGAACTTGCCTAGAAATCCACTATGTTCGTGGGAGCTCCTGCTCGGACATCCCAGGGAGCTCCTGCTCGGACATCCCAGTGAGCTCCTGCTCGGACATCCCAGGGAGTGCCTGTTGGAACATCCCAGGGAGTTCCTCAGAGGAGCTCCGTGGGAGCTCCCTGTAAGGACATCCCTGGGAGCTCCCGAGATGAGGAATTTAGGATGACCCAAATTCGTTTTCCAAGGAGCTTCCTGGGATGTGATGTACTTTTCGAGGAGGTACTTGGGACGTCCTAGGGACATGGTTTTTTGGAGCTCTCGGATATCTGAAATATCCATCCCTAGGACATCCCGAGGATCGCATGTACCCAGATATCCTCAAAGGATGTCCCTAGGACATCCTGGGGACTTGCTGTGCTTGTAGGGCAAGACCACCATTGTTGGTGGAAGTCACATTAAATGGTAAATTACACAAGATGGAGGTTGACACAGGTGCTGGCCATACAATAATCAGTTGGGACACGTTCAAAAAGTTACGGCCTGAGTAACCCAGTTGGTGGAATCTAGGCTAGTGATGACTTTGTCGATAACATTTAAGTGGAGCAGCATCATTTGAGGCTGCACAAGACCTAAAGGCAGAACTTAAATCTTTCCTCGCATTGGGTGGCTGCAGAAATGGTGGTCTAATAACCCACATCTTCTCGACAGTATCCCAGAAAAACAACAGGAAGTTCTCCACTGCTTTGATGGAGACTCGACCCCTATGTTGATGGTATTTGGATTGCACTGGTGTACTCATACTCACAAGTTCACCAATCACGTAAGAGTGGGATTACCCTTGCTGAGATTTCAGGATAGCCTGGCAATGTAGTTCGTAGGGCACTGCTAGATAGCACTGCAGCAAGTTCCTCCCTCCCTCCTGGCATTCATGTCCTGCACCAGCTCTTATACAATGCCCCTCCCTCCTCCTCTCTTCATCATTCAGACTTCCCACCCCTTTTTCCTGCATGTCAGCCGCCGCTGTACTGAACTGACCTACACGACAACAGACCTACATATTAATTTAAAAAAAACTTCACTATTATTACTCCTTGCAGATAGCTGCCAGCAGCATTACTTAGGAAAAACATATGGCCGGGCAGCATCTGAGCAGTAGTTTTATGGCCTTTATTGGTTGAAAGCATCTGAGAATAAATGGCCAGCAATTAAAATTAACTTGACTTTCATGTGAAAGAGTTTTGTGAATACAAACCCACACAAGTGTTTGTTGTGTTCACTGCAAATAATTAGGAGTGCTGCATTCAATTTTTAGTCTTTTTTTATTCCTTGCCACATCTGAAAATAGTGACTGCCTGGATCCTCTAAGTTAGAGATGTGTTCAAAAGGCAACGACACAAATTATTCATCATCTAACATATGAACAGCTTCTTCAGTGTTGTCGTGGGTTGTATCTGTTCAAGAGTAATTTCTTCCAGATTATTTAAAGCTGCTTCAAAAAGAGTGAATGTCCCAGTGTTCTCAGAAACCTTGTCCCTTTTGTGGATCCCCTAGGTGTTGTAAGGGTAAGCGGCCAGCTACAGAATTCAGCATTATCTGATGCAGCCAAACACCTGACTTTGATTCCAAGCAAATGTCATTGGCAAGAATTAAAAATTTAGTTTTCTTTCATATCACTTAAATACTCTACATGTAGGACTCATGTAAGATGTAATGGATAGTTTAGTATAATTGTGTTTCTCTGTTTGTCAATTTTGTTGTTTGAGATTTACCCTAACAGCACAGGTGGTGCTGGAAACGTTGCTAAAAATGTTACAATGTGCTAAGTTCGTCACAGACTATATAAACATGTTGCCTACATGTGCCAGAAACGTTGCAGGGGAAACCTAGCAGCACGTTGCCTGCATGTGCCAGTAATGTTACAACTGCAACGTTGCCGAGGCAACCTAGCAGCACGTGCCAGAAATGTTTCAGTAGCAACGTTGCTGAGGCAACCTAGCAGCATGTTGCCTGCACGTGCCAGAAACGTTACAGCTGCAACGTTACATAGGAATCCTAGAAGTACGTTGCCTGCACGTGCCAGAAATGTTTCAGTAGCAACGTTGCAGAGGAAACCTAGCAGCACGTTGCATGCATGTGCCAGAAATGTTTCAGTAGCAATGTTGCCGAGGCAACCTAGCAGCATGTTGCCTGCACGTGCCAGAAATGTTTCAGTAGCAACGTTGCAGAGGAAACCTAGCAGCACGTTGCATGCATGTGCCAGAAATGTTACAATTGCAACGTTGCCGAGTAAACTTAGCAGCACATTGCCTGCACGTGCCAGAAACGTTACAATTGCAACGTTGCCGAGGCGACCTAGCAGCACGTTGCCTGCATGTGCCAGAAATGTTTCAGTAGCAACGTTACCAAGGCAACCTAGCAGCACGTTGACTGCACGTGCCAGAAATGTTACAATTGCAACATTGCCGAGGAAACCTAGCAGCACGTTGCCTGCACGTGCCAGAAATGTTATAGTAGCAACGTTGCAGAGGAAACCTAGCAGCACGT
>PNEQ01064114.1:0-30977 GCA_003012365.1 Medauroidea extradentata | reverse complement strand
ACGCTTCTTACTATGTATTACTTCATGCTGTAATACTATGCCCGCAACACATCCTACCTGCACGGGATTCATATCGGAAATGAGCGGAAAAACGCCAAAACTTCGCGTCTCCGACGCTCTCGTGTAGAATAGCTAATAAATGCATGCGTTTGGGCGTTTTAAACGCCGCGTTTCTAGCGCTCGTGTAGAATCGCCCTTACGAAGCCCTGCTTACGAAACCCTGCCGACTGCATTTTCGCTGTTTTACGTACATACCGTGGCCAGTCCTCCTAAATCAGCGGCAATATGGGAATTCATTCAAAGGCAATGTGCTAAGTAATGAATTATGATGAATTGAAAACTAATTCTGAAGTGATTAAACTGCATAATCAGCAACATAGGTATTAAACTATTTGAAGACAGCAATTAAGATCACCGAGAAGTTTAATCTTGTGGCCACTTGACTTTTTTCAGATAGCAGAAAGTCTGTATTCTTTTGTTTTCTTATGCATCAGTTTGAATTTTCAACATATGTTTATTGCAATTACATTTTCTCAAGGAAATATTTTTTTTTCTTGAGACTGTGATCTGTCCTTAATATGCTGCCCTCAAATAATTTTATGTTTAATTAAAATTAAACACTGTCTATTTGTGTATTGGTGTATTAGAATCTTTTGTAGAAATAAGATTCATGTCATTAAGTCGTTTTTAATCTAGCTAGTTTCATGTTAACGGTTTTTTCACTCTATAGAGGATTGTTACTGACCTGGAAAGTCATGGAAATTAAAATTGGTCAGGAAAATGCAGTTGTCAGGAAAAGTCAGGGATGTTTCTGTATACTCATTGTAGATAATTTGTTGTCTAACATTTTTATACGGAAGTAATTAAACTGTCATACAAACAAAAATTCTTCCAAAATATCTTGAAGTGCATTTTTCTGGTTTTACCTGCTAGTTTTATATGTTTTTTATATTTTTTTAAATTCAATTTCTACATTACTAATTTTACATATAATTATTTTAGATGAATTGTTCATTCTTATGGCACTGAAAATGTGTGTGCATGCATACACAGATGTCAACATAGCCACACATTTTGTTTCTACTTACAGGAACGCTATTGTATCAACAAACAACACCAGTTCTAAATATATTGCCATCAGCTTGGGATACTATGAAGTGGTTACAAGTGCATCTGTAAAGACAAACACTTCATAGCAAATGCTACTAACCTGCAAGTAACAAATTCAATCACGAAAATACAACACCTACTTGATGTTTTAAAATTGTCCAAATGATGCGATTTTGCCCTAATTCAATCACGAAAATACGCCTAATGGATGATTCAAAATTGTTCGCATGATGCGATTTTGCCCCACTGTTACTGCACAAATCGAATTAAATGACAATTTTAAGGGTTTTCTAAGAGTCATGAGGTTATTCTCGGAAAGACCTAGTTAAATTATGAGTTCAGTGAACTAGCTATTAATTTTAAGGTGAACAAATGATTTGGAAAATCATGCATCCAAAAATTAAAAACTATAAAAATAAGGGCAAGGAGAAAAATTAAAGCTAATGTGCATGTCCTTACATCCAAACTTTTTTTCTGACTGGCATATCTGCTAAAACATAAACCAGACCAAAAAACGAAATTATAGGCGAGTTGGACTTTAAGGAACAATCTTCAGAAATAAAACAGTATGGTCACCGCTTAAGGTCTGATATGAAAATGAAGGATAGTAAAGCTCTGCACGCCAGTTGTGTGACAGGCGCTTTGAGACGATACTGCGTTACATACACCAGCTGACGACGCCCTTATCACGTTATCGATTCTGTGCCTCACATACACAAATGCAGCCGACCTAGATACAACTCTTAAACAGCAAATTCTGCTTCACAGTCTGTTTCAATTTCATTTGAGACATTGGAAGGTACTGTAACAACTCTAATTTACTTTTATGAACATTGATGCCTCTGTATGGAAATAAAAACGATTATCAAGGATAGCGTAACTGTACATAGAGTATATATAGTTTGGGGAAGGTAACAGAGGGCAGAACATCAGACCTCGAGTGTAGACTTCTGATTGGGCGCCCGTTGGCATTTGCATGCCCTTGGAGGATGGCATGAGATGAAGCACTACAATTGATAAGCGACGTAATGAGAAGGCCGAGCAAAACAGAAAGGGTCGCTGGTCAAAGGCAACGTCCATTATGTTAACTCACTACACACTATGTGTGATCATGGCGGCGGACGAGGATGTTGTAGAATGTGGGAGTTGCAAAGAAAAAGTTAAATGCAATGATAAAGGAATGCTGTGTGATGGTAAATGCGCTAATTGGTATCATATATCTTGCGTGAATATAACGGTGAAAGAATATGAACTTATTTCGAAATGTGTAAAAAAGATCAAATGGCTGTGTGAAGATTGTGAAGTGAAATTTAACCTCTTCAAAGAAACGAAACTCTTGCATGATAAATTCGACGAACTATTTGATGTAGTTGCTAAACTTACTAAAAAAGTTAATGATTTGACAGAATCTAATTCAGATGTTAATAAGAAAGTTAATATAATTGTTGATGTGATTAAAACCGTTAAAATTGACGATGAGATTAAAACAGTTAACCAAGAAGATCCCATTATAAAGGTGAAGCCGACTTACACAAGTAAGTTTATAAATTCGACATCAAAAAATATGAGAGAGACCGCAGTAAAACCTACTGTTAGTATTGCAAATGATTACACTGCAAGTAATACTGTAGATGGAAGACAACAAATCAAGAATGATAGAACAGGGAATGAATTTAAACAACGAAGGCGAATGGTTATTGGAAAGGCTACATACAATACCAATTCATCATTGCAAGTCGCAAATAAACTGACTTGGATTTTTGCAACTCGATTTGAACCAGATTTAGCTGTTGAAGAGATCTTGGACTACCTTACTAAAATGTTTGGGAAGAATAATTTCACCTGTGACAAGCTGAAAACAAGATACCCTACATACTCTTCTTTCAAGATTGGTGACCCGAGACACATGGAGGAAGAATTGATGGACTGTGATAAGTGGCCTCAGGGTATTCTAGTGCGTAAGTTTTATCCCTCTAGAAATAGAGATGAAAATAATGATGGAAAACATGGTCCTGAAAGGAAAGATAAATCTTTTTTAGAGGTTCAGAAGGGTTAGGTAAACCTCCCTATAGAGGAGATTCTAGTAATAGTACCTGTAATTTTATGTATTTTTCAATATTGTTTTTAAATATACAAGGACTTTTTTAAAAAAATTAATGTTCTTGAATCGCATGTGACTGAAAACGAATGTGACTTTATATGCTTGTCAGAACATTGGCTAACAGAAGATATTATTTCTATAAGTAATATTGTTGTTTTAAACAAATAGCACATTTATGTAGACAGAATCTTATTCATGGTGGTACAATGATATATGCCACAAACAAGTTTTTAAATCTATGTATTAATTTAGATATAACCACATTTAGTGTTGAAAAACATTTTGAGGCATGTGCATCAATGATTAAAGCAGTTAAACTTATCATTGTTAGTGTATATCGTACACCTGATAGTGATGAAAATTTGATCTTAGAAATTTTAGAAAAACTATTAATTTATTTCATGAGTAATTGGCCATCTTATAAAATAGTATTTGGTAGTGATTTGAACACACAATTTGATATTACAAAAGAAAAAAATCTATTAAGAGAGTTTATTAATCTTCTAAGGCAATTTAATTTCTATTGTCATAATAATTTGCCAACACGTATGGATTCTTGTCTGGATAATGTTTTTTTTTTTTTTTTCAATATAACAAGGGGTAATTTTTCTATTAATGTAGAGCATTTTCCATTTTCGGATCATTCTGCTTTGTGGTATAAGTTAAAAATATACAAACATGACTATTCCTATATGAATCAAACTAGAACTGATTGTAAAAAAAATTCCTTTATATAGGTATAATATGTCTTATAATAATATATTGTATTTTAAAACTGTTTTATTTTATGTAAATTGGATAGCTGAATTAAGTGAAGATTCTGTTAAACATAATGCAGAGAAATGTTTTGATAAATATATGTGTATATTTTTTAATATTTTTAACTTGTGCTTTCCTCTTATTGAAATTAAAAATAATAAAAAACATTAAAGCTTCTATAAAACACAAGAAATCCTGGTACAATGATAGACTCAGAAATATGAAAATATTGGTAAAAGTGGCATATGACAAATATATAAATAGCAAGACTATAAGTGCAAAAAATAAATATGTAATTATTTAAGTCTAAGTATACCCGAGCTGTTGATGAGGAAAAACAGAAGTATAATGCTTCAATAATTGTAAATTCGAAAAATAAATGTAAAGCTGCCTGGTCTATCATTAACAAACATGATTATAAAAGAAATAATATTGGTAATGAAACTTACATACAACCTGAAATATTTAATAGATATTTCATAGATTCCATTAGTAGTATTAGATCTAATATTATTAAACCTAATGTTTCAGCTAATGATATGTGTAATTCTTTTCAAATTATTAATGCAAATTTTAAACGGAAGTATGTATCATATCATGATGTGAAGCTAGTTATAAATAAGATGAAAAAATCTAGTAGTAAAGATTATTATGGAATATCAAATGATCTAATAAAGGAAATATCTGATAGTATTGTTGAGCCACTTACAATGTGTATCAATATATGCTTGGAACAAGGTGTTTTTCCTAGATGTATGAAGATTTCAAATGTTATTCTTATTAATAAAAAAGAAGATAAGGCAAATCCTGCAAATTATCAACCCATATCATTAATACCAGTATTGAGAAAAATTATGGAACAAATTGTGTACAAACGGCTTAGTCACTATTTTGAATGTCATAATTTTTTTTTCTGCACATCAGTATGGTTTTAGACAGGGACTATCTACTGTGTCAGCTATAGATGGCCTAGTAAGATATATATATAAAGCTTTTGATGGTAAAGAATATGCTTGCGCAAGTTTTTGTGATTTGAGTCGTGCTTTTGACTGTGTTGATCATGCCACCTTGCTATGTAAACTGGAATTTTATGGCTTACATGGATCTGTTCTGAACTTTTTTAAATCCTATCTTATAAACCGTAGACAGGTAGTCAGTGTGAATGGTGAATGTTCATCTGCTCTTGAACTTGATTGTGGTGTTCCACAAGGATCTGTGTTGGGACCTTTTTATTTCTGGTAGCAATTAATGATCTACCTAGCAATATAAATGATTCAAATTCATACATGTATGCTGATGATACAACATTTTTGACCATAGATAAAAATTTGAATGATTACAAATTAAAGTACATAATACTTTAAGTAAAGCTACAACTTGGTTTTGAGCGAATGGCTTTTTGTTAAATAATAATGAAACACAAACTGTTGTATTTAGTTTATCAACACTGCCAAATAACATTTGTACTAATAAAATTGTAAAATTTCTAGGTTTAGTTTTAGATCAAAAATTATCATTGAACTCACATGTTGAGTACATAAAAACTAAATTGTCACGTATTGTTTACTTATTAAGAAGACTTGTGAAAGTTGTACCCATTGATTTTGTTTTAATGACATACTATGCTTTATTTCAATCTGTTATTAACTATGGTTTAATAATATGGGATAGTACAAATAGTCTACATTATATCTTGTTATTACAAAAAAAAGCTATTAGAATTATGACAAAATCTCACTGGCTGGCTCATTGTAAACATTTTATCTAAAAAACTTAAAATACTTACAGTTGTTAACTTATATATATATATATATATATATATATATATATATATATATATATATATATATATATATTTGAAGATATTAATATGTATAAAACAAGAAAACAGATCCATAGTGTATTTACTAGACAAAATGATGTATTGGATGTACCTTTTGCTAGATCAGAAAAGACAAAATCAAGCCACATTACTATGGGAATTAAAATTTTTAATAAACTTCCAAGAAAAATGAAAATGTTAAAAACCAAAGATTAAAAAAAAAAAAGATGTATGACTGGCTCATTTTGAACCCAATTTATAATATTCAAGAGTTTTTTGAAATTACTGTACCTGAAATTGATTAATTTAAATAATTATGTTTTAATTAATGTTTTAATGTAATTATCATGACTATGCACATTACAGTATATATATGCATATTATGTATGTAAGATCATTATTTTGACACTGTCAATTGCTGTAAAAAAAAAGGCACTCTGACAATAAAAATATCTATCTATCTATCACATGCAAAAAACCGGGAACCGACCCCACCAAGGATTGAACCCGGATCGATTTAGTAGGCACTTTGTGTAATCTGACCACTTGGACACCATTGTCCCTTTATGCATAAGAAGAATGTCGACGGTAGTCCAGGTATTTAATGAAGAAAAGTAGACTTCGTGCATTAACGTTTACATTTAAGCTATTTATTGAATTTTTTCGTGGAATTTTTTGAGGGAAGTACAGTAGTTGTGCCGCATTTGGTTATCGCTCCCACCTGCACGATCTATATTAAGCGATGCGGAAGCACGATTTCTGTTTTTAACCTTCGCTACTACTTTCACCAATGCTAAAAAGTTTCAAATAATTAATTCTGGAAACAAACACTCCTATTTCAGGCATAGTTTGTTGTTTTGTGCGGAGGACATTGTAGGAAAGGGCAATAAACAATAAGGTTATAAGTGTATTTACATATTTATTGGACGAATCAAGGTACACTTTACAGTCTGACAATCTGGATGTTCTGGTTTGTTTATAAATGTCCATGTAGTAACTGTGACAGCATCGCACTGTAAGAACTGATATGTTGATGCCATGCAATTTGTAAAACTATGTTGGAAATAGGTGTATTAATATTTTATTGCTTAAGTAATTGACTTCCCTATGGAACACAAAGCTGAGGAGCTGTATTCTCAATGAAAGAATACTTTATATTACATCAGTCCAGAAAAAAGTCTATGATTTTACTTTTTTTCTTTCTTTCGAACAGCTCCAGTAGCCAGCAGTTCATTACGTGTATGGAGTAATTATTGTACTTTAATTCTATGACTATCTCGCTCTAACATAGACGATGGCCCTACAGCGACAGACACTAGGTAGCAACAAGCTAAGCTTAATAAAATAATGTGCAATGCCGCAGACAACTGTTGACACCAAACAGAGGTCGTGGGTCAAAACGGTGGTAAGAAATATCCTCAATATTCTTTGGTAAGGGAAAGGTCAATCGATCATTCGTCATCGGACTGTTATACTGGTCGGTCGTGCCGGAGGTTTCTGAGGGTTTTCTTGGGGTTACTCCGTAGTCCCTAGATAACCCCCACTGAGCCAAGTTTTGTGGTGCAACTAGTGTGTCAAGGCTTAGGGGTGTAGTACTGACGCCTGGCAAGAGGCATACACTGGCTCCTAGGTTTCTTGGTTGGTTGGAGGCTAACCAGTGTATGCTAAAGTTAACTATAATGACAAAGTTTGGGAAAAACACTTCAAGTTCTGGAAGCGGTAGGCCTCTACATGGTGCGGAAGGGCAATGAAGGCTGGTGACAAGTCAGATCGGGACCCCTCGGTGTGCAGCTATAATTCGGAGTGTGAATCTGAAAAATCAGCTCTGATCCCAGTCATGGCTAACATGTGGCGTGGGCGGAAACGAGAACGGGCAGGAGCGCAAAGCTCTGCTGAGGACAGTCTCAGGCGAAGACAGTCTGTCCATTGCTCTTCGCCTGCTAGCTTGTGTGAGTCGGACACAAGCGGGTTCGTGAATACGAAGGAGCACAGACGTAAGGAGTCCAACAGCATGCACAAAGCTGAGGACGTAGACTGGGTGTCGGCGACTCCAAAGCTGAAAGCTACCTGGCCCTGAGTCACCCCGGAAGTCACAGCATCCACTGAAACAGACAAATAACCCGCCAAGGGATCGCCCGAAGCCAGCTAGGGAAGGACGGAGTCCCGGCCATAAAAAGACCCTTTAAGGGTGCAGCGATGATGTCCAACCCACGAGTACTGTGACATCACAAAAGTCTGACTCGCTCCTGCAAAGGACTGCGACCCACACTGGTTTAAAATATGGAGTGCAAACAGAGTCCAAGATGAGGCAGCAGAGTTAGAGCTAGCTCACCAGCTCGCTGTTCGCAGGTGCATCTGCTGAAACTCTCTGATACAATGACGGATGGACTGAAAATTACCCAGAAAAATGAACCATTTGAGTTCTTACCGATAAGCAGTCTTTAAAGGAAAGCTTGATTTGTTTAAAGTAAGGATTTAATTGGAAGCCGATATCAGTATTTTCACTGGTCACAAAATAATGTAGGTTTTGTTAAATAATTTTAATACTGTCAGTGCTTTCATGCCAAGTTTGTTAGTATCACAGGAAACATGTTATCATGAGGGAGAAAAAGAGAGGGTCCCACTGTCAAGAAGAAACAGAAAGGGAATGTAATCCTCCCGACCATTACAGCGAATCTAGTCGGGAACATTAGGAAATTAGACCAAAGATTATGATGAATTAGTTAACTATTGAAAGGAAGGCCATCATAACTATACTGAAAAAATTAATAAGTGTTATTGCATAGGAATTGAGGACTTTCATGCTGTGATAAATACAGACATATATTGAAATTTATTAATAATTGTGCTAAGGTTTTTACGAGAGAATAAACAAACTTGCTTCAAATAAGAGCTACATTAATTGAACAGAAGGGTTAAGTAGGGTTAGTATTAGGAAGGCTCATATTGTAATACTCCAATTGGACACAAAAATGTTTATGAGAGACCGAGTGCTATAACTGAGCTATGAATTTCGCTGAAAGGGTATCGTAGGCTCGAAAACTATGCATTGTTAGTGTATATAAAAATTTATTTTTGGAACTGGAGCAGAGATTTCGTAATTAATATTTATAATTGATCAGATCTTGTAACAGTTTTTTTTAACATTTGATACTGTTGCGTGTTGGCCGGGCAGCAGGCACATTACATCATGCTGGGTGGTCAGCCCTGTGAGTCAACCAGTGATGTCATGGGTTTTCGCATCTAAGTCGCATCTCCCGAGAGACGCCACTAGGTTTCCCCGATGACGCAGATTAACCTGCAAAGGTCATCTAGAGCTACAGCTGCGTAGGCTACCATACTAAGGGAACACGAAGTGGATGTCACATTGATTCAGGAACCCTATTCTCGAAAGGGAAAAATTCCTGGTCTTCCGGGGAGGACATTCTCCGTCACTGGGTTTCCCCGATGACACAGATTAACCTGCAAAGGTCATCTAGAGCTACAGCTGAGTAGGATACCATACTAAGGGAACACGAAGTGGATGTCACATGGATTCAGGAACCCTACTCTCGAAAGGGAAAAATTCCTGGTCTTCCGAGGAGGACATTCTCCGTAGGGGACTTCCCACTGGCGACAATTGTGGCATGTGACCCCAATTTAGATGCAATAGGATTAGCGGATGTTCTGAATACCCACCATGTGGAAATTCAGATCACCTTGCCGGATGTTGGCCCCATCCAGGTTATCTCCTCATACTTTCAGCCTACAATGATCTGGATACTAATGTACACCATTGGGAACGGCTGTTACACCTCTGGCCTGCAGGAAAGATGGTCTTCTGTGCAGACGTGAATGCTAAGTCTGAGCTCTGGCACTATCAGTTTATATTAGAACAAGATCTCCATATTCATAACATGGTGGGAGAATTGGCTACTTTTGTATGATACTCATGGAAGTGAATCCTCCTTGGACGTCATGCTTACCACATTGTCAGCAACTGGATGGGTTCACTATTGGACGGAGACGACGCTTGATCCTCTTTAGCCTATGCCCTGGGGTACAGGTCGGCTATGGGGCAGTGGACACTATCCAGCAAACGATATATATCCACTGCCATGCGAACTGGTGTGTGTTTGACAAGACCCTGCGGCGCAAGTTTGGGGATAGTGAGGCCCTACTAGATGCTGGGAGTATACCAGGACGAGCCGCTATCCTTACTCGTATTATCCAGGAGATGTCGGCTGTCTGCCTTCGTACGAGAACACCCAGAAAGCTGAGGAACCCCTTGTGAACGGCTGAGCTGGAAATGTTCCGCAAGGAACTCCGCGCCACTCGGTGTCGTGCGCGAGGCCGAGCGTCTCGAAGCATTCAACAGCTATAAGAACAGGCAAGCGGAGTACAGAAGGCAAATCTAATCCTCATGACCTCTATCTCTTGGTAGGGAGTTACCCGAGAAAATGGAAAGAGATAATGGCCTTAAGGCCTCCACAGTTGAGAAGGTACTTACTAAAGGTTGCCCACAGGGATCAGTGCTTGGTTCGTTACTCTGGAATATACTGTTCGACAGCTTCCTTAGTGTCTGCATCTACCTGAAGGCTGTGTGCTTTACAGATATGCAGACGATGGGATGCTGCTAATCCCAGGACACTCACGAAGATGACTCGAACTGAAGGCCATGAGGCTATGGACTCCATTGTGGCTTGGGCTCATGGGGTGAAGCTTTGCTTCTTCACCACAAAGTCCAAATGCTGCTGCTTTCAAACTTAAAAGTATCTAGAAGTCCTTCTAGGCGAGCGACTTACTTTCACACACCATGTGAAGTATGTAGCTCAAAAGGCTGTGGTACTCTTTCATAGGCTGAAACAGCAAGCACCGGGCAACGGTGGCCTGAACATTCAGACCTTGTAGTGTCTGTATAAAAGGGTAATCCTCCCAATCACGACATACGGTGCAGTAGAATGGTACAGTAGGACAGAGCACTAACACATGTGTCGTACGTTGCTTGGTGGGCAACGCACTGCACTATTAGCAGTGACAAAGGCTTACCGCACTGTGTCTGCGGATGCTTTGCAAGTTCTGTTTGGCCAGATCTCCTGATTCGAGAGAGAGGGGTTCTAGTCGAACTGAAAATATGGGGCAGAATGAAGTTTGATACAGCAATACAGGCTCGTGAAAATACACTCGAGCGATGGCAGCAGGGTTGGACGGCCTCTGACAAAGGCCGTGCCACTTTCTCTGTGTTCCAGAGTGTCACTGATCGTCTAAAGTCCAAGTTTGTCTAGGACTTTTACCTGACCATTTCTAAGTGGTCACGGGGACTTTAGAGATGCGAGAGCACTGTTGTCAGGATTCGCCAGAAAGGTTCTGCGCAGTCAGAATTCGGCGTAAATGTGTGCTTCAGGCAGATCCAGGTCGTGACAGACTGGAAGACAATTGGCTCCCTTTTCGGGGCGGTCATGCCAGTACTGATTACAACTTGTATTATCCGGGCCCAACGCTCCTGCCTCATGCACTGGGCTGGTGAACATACAGCACGGACAGGGTGTTGTAGTGGCCCGTGACTCCAGATCCTAAGAAGCTGAGTGCCTGGTTGGCCCAGTAGAAGGATATGTTTTCCCAAGCTCACTTGGTGGATGATTTGCGCATCCAGAACAAGAAAATTACCATAATTTGCTGGCAAATATGGGTCTAAGTTGTCTCCTGTTAACCTTAGGGATCAGGTACAGGAGGGGTGGTCGGAGCGAAGAACCGGACATGTTCCTGAAAACATTAAGGTTTCTGATTTCTCCAGCCTCTAGCACTATTTGATGCTTCTGTGACCCGTAAGCCTGAAAACCTCTCGCTTCCAATCAACCCGTAGCCTACTCGTGGCACCACCTGCATTAACAAATATGGGTACTAGCATGTGGAACCTACGCATCTTAGTCCCTCCTGGCTAAGAAAGGGTAATCCACCCTGATGGATTCACCAATAGATGGCACCCAGGTATATCCACAAGGTGGGGAGTTAGACTACCTAGCTCTAAGGCCTTTGGGACCCAAATGTCTGAATCTCACCATGAAGAAATTCGGATAATAGAATGGCCACCCAGAGCATGCTACCGGCACTCACCAGACTCAAGTATGAGTCGGGCGGTAAACCCATCAGTGTCTTGAAATTAGGTAGTACTATGGGCGACCAGAATAACTCCACGGTAAGGTTCTCTCCATGACTGGCCAGGGTTGGAATCGTAGTACTCGTGGTTGCCCACATGCTGGGCAGACTCAGAGAGGGCCCCCCCTCGATGATGAGATGACGAGTTAGCTGTGTAAGTGCCCGGGAGCAGGCCTGGACAGTCTATTAGAGGCGAGGATAGAACTTCGACCTAAAACCAAGTGTCAGCTGAGTTGGAGGGTCTCAGGAGGGGGAGTATGTCGGATGTCGGATTTCGGTATCCTGAGATGGGTCTCCCCAGTTCTTCTCGGCAGCCAGTCTCGTCTCCCACTATTCGAAATTGGGCAAGGGCGAATTGTAGCACTCCGCTCGGAGGATAAGCGGTCCGAACTTAACGTTAGCCTGAGCTCAATGCGGATGAACAGGGTGTGTTACTCTCTCTGGCAAGAGTAGGCTATGCTCCTACCTGCGTCAGGTTCCACTGTCCGTCATTACAACTGTGCAGGCAGTTGTGGCTGGTCCACGACATTAAACTGTCGGTAGATACAGGAAATCATGGAAGTTTCTAGGGGTTTTCATGGGGTTACTCCACCTTGCCAATTAACCCCCCCCCCTCTCAAAAAAATTGACTGTTGAAGTGCGAGTGGGCATTACAACAGCATACAAACATTCTGAGGGTGTAGTATTAACCTCCTGGCAACAGGAGGTGCATTGACCCTCTGAGCTCACATAAGAAAGAATACATGCAAAAGACTAAATGAGCAAAGTAGGTCACAAGAATGAAAAGTCCGGAAATGACAGGCGTCTTAGCAGCGCAGAAGTGGCAACTAAAAGTGGTCATAAGTCTGCCCAGGACCTCCTGGTGAGCTGCAACAATATGGACTGCGAGTCAGGTGAACAAGAGTCCAACCCACTTACAGCGAACACGTCAGTTGGGGCGAAACCATATGCCCTCAAGGTGGAGAGCCTCGAAGTCCCTAAGATGCGAAGAAACAGGGACAGACTCTGAAGCTAGAAACTCGAACGCGAGTTCGAGCTCGTTTCTCATTCCCAAGGAGAAATGTAAGCGAAAATGGCTGGAAAAAGCCAAGCAGAGGAAGGCCATGAGCGACATGGAAATGGTAAGCTCGGCCCGACACATTAAGCGCCTTCGACCCCAGTCACCGGAGTAAGGTGGCAGCGCTGCCTCTGGAAGGGCATCTGACAGCGTTGCCTCCAGTGTGCCCGATGCGGCCGTGGAGCTGACTGCTCCCACCAGGAAAATTAAAATGTCGTAGGGGTAAGGAAAAGAGAAAACTAAACAGCGACTGACATTAAGACCAACAGATTTTCCCCCCTCCTCCCCAGCCCTTAAGACCCAGAGGACAAAGATACAAAGTGTGAGCTCTGAACAGAAACAGGAGAGGAAGGTCACCAATAATCCTGCAGAACCAGAGGGGAGTCTCCCAAGCTCCTTCTGCTCGATGACCACACCAATAGACGATCTGGTGGAGTTGGTGCTGACCTATGAAAAGGACAAGCAGGTACAGCTTCAGACTCGGGTGAAGTATCTTCGCCATTTGCTGAACCGTGCCATGTGAGTGGTCAGTAGGCTTGAGAAGCGCACTGAGGTGCTGAGTTCTCTGAATTCTCGTAGGGAGCCACTGGTTGAAAAAGTGCAAGCAAGGTCTCAACCCTCCTACACGAGGACATTAGCCAAGGAGCTACAGATGGTCGACCAGTCTACCGCCTCGTGGGAGGAGACATGGCCAGTAGCTAAGCGAATGGTCCTTGTTGTACTTGGTGGACTCGGTTAAGACTGCAAAGCAGATGCATGAGTGTTTGCGAAAGGGGCTTCTCCCTGAAGCAGCATCCCTGAAGGCGAGGAGTCTGTGCCAATTAGCACAGGGGGGAGTGACAGGGAATGATGCCTCGTATCAAACCATCCAGAAGCTGGTGAAGAGCCCTTCTGAAGAAAACACAGTAAAGGAGCCAAAGTCCGATCTCCCTAAGATGGTCATTAATGACGTCCCTGAGGGACAAGATACAACGGAGCAGATGGTCACGGTCATCTCCAAAAATTTAGAACATCTAGGCCCAGAGAAGCAGGATGCATTCTGGAAAGGACTGCGTGTCTGTAGGAAGTTTGGCTGGCGTGCAGACGGAGTGCTGAATTTGATACTGCAATGTGCGCCAGAATTGCAAAAGTGGTTGCTGAGTGCTGGCAAGATCTACATTGGTCTGTGAAGCTGCAGAATGGCAGACTATGTGTGTTTCCACACTGCGCTGCTTCAAATACCAGTGGTTTGGACACCACTCCGGTAGTTGTCGAGCCTATAATCCGATATGTGGTCACTGTGGTGCTGAGGGCCATTAGCTGAAGGACTGACCCAAAGGTTTACCTATAGAGAATGTCCCATTGCCGAGGTGGCATGTGAAGCAGAAGTGGCAAGAGTTCGAAGCACTGCTGCATAAATGTGTCCAGTTCAAGGTCGGTTCCAGCTAATGCTGATATCAACACTCTCCTGTCAGAGTAGGGAGTTGAACTTGTGACGATACAGGACCCGTACTCGGTCAACGGAAAACCGCATGCTCTGGGCGGCCGAATTGTGACTATTGGCGAGCATCCAATGGCTGGTATTGTAGTTTGTAACCGGGATTTAGATGACATGCTGCTGGTGGACCTGACTATGATGCATCATGCGGTTGTCCAGATTAAAACCAGGCAATGTGCTGAGATGTTTATGGTCTCTTCGTACTTTCCACCAAAGAAGGAGATTAATGAGTATTTTCTCCATTGGGAGAAAATGTTGCCAACACTATCAGGGCGAAGAGTAATCTTCTGCGCCGATGTGAATGCCAAATCAGAGCTATGGCACTCCTCTCGGAGAGATGAATGAGGTGAGGTACTGGAACAGTATACACTGGCAAATGACCAGAGAGTTTGAAATCTGCCCGGGCAACTGCATATGTATGTGTCTGATGCTCACTGCTACGAGTCAAATATAGATGTAACTGTCAACACAGCTGCGGCGGATGGTATGATCCAAGGCTGTGTGGTAACTGATAATTCTGTGAGTGATCACCGACTGATCCTATTCATACTGTATCGTGTGGGGCGAAGTGGAACTGAACTACCAGACACTGTACCAATAACGTGCTACATCTACTGGGGAACCGATTGAAAGAAGTACAATAAAGTGCTCATGCAACAGCTTCGAGCAGTCAGAGGTCCTCACGAGCGGAGCTCTTGAGCGACCCGTGGATGCATTTAGAAAGTTAATTCAAGTCACCTCTGAGGAGGTATTTCGGAAACGGAAGCCTCCAGAGTACAACTAGTGGACGGAGGAACTTGAGGAGCGACACCGCAACCTGCGGACCAACCGGCATCGAATGAAGCGACTAATTATCATTTCCTAGGAGGAAGCTGCTGAACTGTACCATGCAGCTCGTAGGAAGTATCTCAACCGAATACAAGAATCCAAGCTGGAGTCCTGGCGATCCTTTGTTAAAACAGAGGGGGTGAAGGATCCCTGGGGCATTGTCTGCCAGATATCTTCAGGGAAGCAGAGAATGAATGATCCCATGGCTAATCTCTGTGGAGATAAAGGCCATTGCGTGACAGACATGGTCGAGAGTTCGGCACTTCCCAGCGATGATCACTCTGGGGACGAGCCTGAGCATGAGCATAAGAGGGGTGCAGTAATGTTCCCTCCGTATTCTGAGGATACTGCACCATTTACCAGGGAGGACTTAACCGATGTGGTTCAAGGGCTCAAGTACCAGAAAGTACCAGAAAGTACCAGAAAGCACCAGGATTAGATGGCATCACAGCTTAAATCCTGAAACGTGCATACCCGAGGCTTGCTGATGCTCTCCTCGTGATATACAACGAATGTTTGGTGAAAGAAACCTTCCCTAGTCAATATAAGACCGGATTGGTAAGAACTCTGTATAAGGGAGATGGAAGGAATCCTGGGGAGGCTTCCTCCTCTTGACACTACTCCCGGTACTATTCGAAAAACTGGTGTATCGCCGTCTCTTCTCCCTCCTAGTTGAGGAAAATGCACTAGCACAAAACCAGTACGGATTCCGAGATGGAATCAGTATTATGACCACTCTTTTGGAATCTGCTCTATGACTCCCAACTTTGCGTGCCATATCCGAATGGGTGTCGGATGTTTGGTTATGCAGACAAAGGGACTGTTACCCATTAAAGACAATCAAAGACGAGACCTGGAAAGGAAAGCAGGAATGGCCACTCAGCTCATCTGTGAGTGGGAAATCACAGTGAAACTGGAGTTCTCAGTCACCAAAACTAAGTGCATGATGTTGAACAGTACATGGCGTGGTGGCAATAAACACTACCTCGCGGTTACCTTGAGTGGAAGTCGATTGGGGTTTGTGCAGTCATGTAAGTATCTGGGTGTGATTCATGACGAGTGACTGTCCTTCAGCCCACATGTTAAGTACATAGCTTCGAAAGCCATGGTACTCTTCAAGAGGCTGAGGGGGATGGCCCCAAGCAACCGGGGACTGAACTTTCAGACTCTTAAGAGCCTGTATAAAGGGGTCTTCGAGCCCATCATGACGCATGGTGCCGTTGTGTGATACAAGAAGAAGGATCACATACAAAGCAAGCTCCTGAGGGCACATAGCTGCTTGCAGTTACAAAAGCTTACATAACAGTATCTGGAAATGCACTACCAGTCCTGGCGGGAGTCACCCCACTTGACCTGCTCATGCAAGAAAAAGGAGTACTTACTGAGATGCAGCTCCGAGAACTGGAGCCTGATACAGCACAGTAAGCATGCAAGAGTACTGTTGAGATATGGCAAAGAAGATAGGTTGCCTCTGAAAAAGGGCTGACAACCCATGCGGTCTTTCCCAGTGTCCGGGAACACCTATGTGTAACAATTTCCCTTGACCACTATCTGACGCAGTTCCTTATTGGACATGGCAACTTTAAAGCAAAACTGCACTCGTTTTGTCTAGCAGAAGATTCGCTATGCCTATACTGGAATGTGCCACACACATTGGAGCATGTATGGTATGACTGTTTTCAGAGATCCCGAGAGAGCGACTTAAGTGAAATCTTGCACTCCTCGAATGCGACTACTCCCTGGCCGCAATTGCGGCTGGCAGCACAGCGAGAACAAAGCTGTCAGAATTCGCCAGGGTGGGGAAGTGGTCATGTGTCAACTGGAGGCTGTATAAATGCAGCAGTCAGCCAAACGGGTATTACTTCCTGTAGGTGTTGGGCACCAGGGACGTCACAGTGTGGCTGATTAAGAGTAGCGAGCCTGGTGGCACTTTGAAGCCTCTAGTATGCCCCGTGGGGTGAACAGTGCTGGTGAGCTCGGACTACCCGAAGGTCTCGTGCGGTGTGACTGACAGTGGAAGACTGTTTCTTGCCAGCCATGGGATATAGCCAATCCTATGATGTCGATGGAGGGACATGTTTTCCCAAGTCTGTCTTGATGGTGGTTAAGGGTTTTCCACAGAACTGGCTGTCAATCGATTGTGGTCAACCGGCTCTCTTAAGTTACAGCCTCCTGTTATACCTACTGAATCCAGTGCAGGAGGGGTGGGAGTGCAGAGAACCGGACATGTTCTGGAAAACGTGGAAGTTTCTGAAAGTTTTCTATGGAACTGGCTAATCTCCATCGGTTGTGGTCAATCGGCTCTGTAAATTATAGACTCCTGTTATACCTACAGGATCCGGTGCAAAAGGGGTGGGGGTGCGGAGAGCCGGATATGTTCCGGAAAAATGGAGATTTCCGAGAGCCACCCTCACAGGGAAGATGATACTCTGGGGTTCACAAGCTCAGTGGGTGCCAAGCGGGGATGGGTTCCCCCAGCCTCTGGTAAAAGCTGACACTTGTGACCCCTCAGCTTGATAACCTCTCGCTTCCAAGTCAACCCATAGCCTCCTCGTAGCACCACTTGAGTTAACGAATACGGGCACTGGCGCACGGACCATATGCATCCTGGTCACTCCAAACTGGGGTATCCACACTGATGGATTAACCAGCAAATGGCACCTAGGCAGATTCCCGAGGTGGGGAGTAGACTTCTTAGCTCTTAAGCCTTTGGGGCCCTAAAGTCTGAATGTCAACGAGAAGAAATTCGGATAACGGAATGGCCATCCAAAGCGCACTCATTGTGCTCACATGACATTGGTAGGAGTCAGAGCAGAAAAACTATTGGAGCCTTAAAATTAGGTAGTACTACGGGCGATCAGATTAGCTCCATGGTAAAGTTCTCTCCATGTCTGGTCAGGGTTGGTCTCATCGTGGTGGTGGTTGCCTACATGCTAGGCAGACTTGGTAAGGCCCCCCCCCCCTCATGACGAGTCGACGAGTTGGCTGCGTAAGTGCTCGGGAGCAGACCTGGAAAGACTGTTAGAGATGTAGATAGCATTTCGGCCTAAACAAAGGGTCCGTTGAGTGGAGGGTTTCAAGAGGGAGAGTATGTCGGATGTCGATATCCTGGGATGGTTAGCCCCAGTTCTTCTCAGCAATGTGTACAAATTTCAGTTAGGTTGAACTGACCGGCAAAAGTATAATCACAAATCCTGGTTAAGTGAAAAAGTATGCTGGTGTCGGAATTTTGAAGGCAAGCCTTGACAATCCACAGGCAAGAACGTTTTGGAAGAGGAATACATGTAAGCCAGTGATCACAGATATTATGTACAGGAATAGGTTTTTCCAATTTACAAAAAAATTTAAGTGTGTGGACGACAACAGAGTCGCAGAAGAAACTACAGCCAAAGATAAATATTAAAAAATCCAGCCTGTTTTAGAAGATGTATGGAATGGCTGCTTGGCATTACCTCGCCCAAATAGCATGGCAATAGACAAACAAATTGTAATAACATGGCAATAGACGAACAAATTATAATCCCTTTGGCTTGGAAAATTTTGTTTTGTTGTCACCATCGGGACTTGTTTTAGATTTTGTATGTACCAAGGGAAAGACCATTCATTCACAAACCTGCCCAATGAAGGATGTCTTGGTGTTGGAGAATGTGCAGTTGTACAACTCTCACAAACTGTCGAAGAACATTGCTGTATCTATGTTTACAGATTCTTCACAACGCATAAGTCAGTTGACAATATGCTTCAGAAAAATGTTCATGTGACAGGAACAATTATGGCAAACAGAATACCCAATATTCCATTACTATAATTAGAGCCCGGAAGAATTCGCGATCGCGATAAACTCCCAAAATAACGCGAATATCAACATTTTTTTACCAATACGCGATTTTCTTGTTTTTCCTGCGATTTTCACGAATTCAGAAAAAACAAGTTTTATCACTCGTTTTTGGCCTTCTCTTTGTTTACGAACGTGCGGACATTGATGTATCGATAGTGTCGATAGATCGCGTGTACAACAGGTACGAGTACTCGGCCACGATTGCCAACGTAACCACATTCACACTCGCGTTCGTGATCTAAACACCATTTTGTTTGTTTATCGTGTTTGCCTTTGAGGTTTATTGACGTGTTGGGTTTGTCTGTTGAATGTATATGGCTGTACGAGCCCGCAAAGGCCACTATTGTAAAAAAAAGAGCTATGTCTTTTGTTGACCACGAGAGATGTTTTATTTGAGGTTAGTTTACCCCCCTTTGTATTCTCGTGAGAGTTAATAGGCGGTAATATTGTTTGATGTTATTTTTTCGCTCTGAAAATGCCGAAAAATCCAGTTTCTGCCAGGCAAAGGGCCGATGAATTTAAAGGCGATGGCATTTATGCATTTGACGCGGTAACTATCATGTGCAAATATTGTAACTGCAGAGTTAGCTTTGAAAGAAAAGACTCCGTAATCAAACATGTTAAAAGTGACAAGCATTCTAATGCCTTAAAAAATCATGCTAGTACATCTTCGGATCGAAAGTTACAAACATCCGTTGTCGAAACTTTCAACAGTGTAAAACACGAAAACGAGATGTTGAATACATGGCACTCAAGACAACGGAAGCATTTGCCAAAGCCAACATACTGTTAGAAAAATTAGAAGACCCTAATTTGAGGTCTTGGTTAAACGAGTTCGTTGAAGGTAAGAAGTTTTATATTTTGTAAGTGATTTTGTATGTTTAAAATTTTTAATTATAATTTTTTTATCATATTTACTTACTGTAAACATAAATTATTTCATATATTTCCACTTGACTTCAGGTGGTGGTGATTTGCCAAGTGTGAAAACACTTAGAGAAACATACACTCCAAAACTGGTAGAAAACCACTTCAACAGTGTGAAGGAAATTGTTGGGATAATGCTCTGTATATACTGTCAGATGAAACCACAGACAGATTAGGAAGGGGCGTTTTTGTGATTCTTTTTCGGGTGTTTACCAAGACATTTGAAACTCCCAAACGTGTAGTGGCATCTGTAAATTTCTTGCAGAAGACTGATGCTACGACATGTGCCCAAGTGATTACACAGTGCATCAACAAGTATGGCATTCAGTACCACAACATCATGGGCTTGATCTCAGACTCTGCTAGGTATATGACAAAGTGTGTGACAAGTTTGCAAGTGTTACTTGGTGAGCATGTAGAACACATTCAGTGCTGGGTTCACAAACTCTCTATAGTAGGGAATGTGTTAAGTAGTGGCCTTAGTGAGGTCAACTCTGCGGTTGTACATGTGAAGTCAGCTTTTCTTAACACTAGAAAACACCAGTATCTGAAGTACCTTGAAGAAGAAACATCGCAGACTGCCAAACTTTTTCCAATGCCTGTAGTGACACGGTGGAACTCCTGGTTCTAATCAGTATTTTACTTAGCAGAATACTTTCTGCACATTGTTGAATTTTTCAGGGAGGCTGAATATCAGGAGGTGAGCAATGCAGGCATCAGATACCTGACATCATTATCTGACAAGGATGCTAAGGTAATATTAGCCCAATGTACCTTCATCAAATTCCAAACACCAGACATTGTGAAAACACTAAATAAGCTTGAAGGAGGAAACTACCCCACAGCTCATACTTTGTATAATGACTTGGAATGCATTCTAAACGATTTAGACTGCATTTCAAAGGGAATCTTCACTTCAGATTTTGAACGTGCTACATCTGAGCTAAGCACAAGGGAAGATGCACATGTAAGACACGAGTGTCAAAAGACCGCAGCTCTGGCAATGAACAAACTACAGGGACTACTGAACAGTGACCCTTCTGCTGCAACATTCAAAGCCCTGAAGTTAATCAATTCAAAAGATATCATCCTCAACCAGAGTGAAAATATTATTCCCCTCTTGAAAACCATCCCCGAATTGAAAGAATTTGATAAAACTAACCTTTTTAAAGGTTACCAAGCATTGAAAGAAATAGTTCAAGAGACAAGCAAGACAGAAAACTCATGTAGATATTGTTAAAATGTTGATTGCTCTCAGCGTGAACTACCATCACTTTGCACTAGCTGTCCTGCAAGCTGTTTGGAGACCCACCAACAATGTAGACAGCGAGCGACTGTTAAGCCACTACAACCATGTTGTAACCGACAAAAGGAATGGTCTTAAAGAAGCCAACATTGAAATGTTCACATTGCTGTCATTTTAAGATTAAATTGTTGCAATTAGTTAAAATACTCTCTAGTTTAAACAAGGAATAGTTTCACAGTAGTTCTAGAATTTCACAGGAAAGGTGTTATTTATTTTTAAATACTGTAACTAGGAATTTTTCATCTTTAAACTCCGAAACCAGAAGTCGGTAAATTAATATCAATTATTTTACTTAGTAACATTTTAGTATAACTTTCAATATTTCAATATTAATTGTATAGGCTAGTATTATTTCTGTTGTAATTCATATTTAGATATTGCTTTGATTAGTGAAGTATCGTACAGTATTAAATTTTTATGCTTTTATGTAAGTTTTGAACGTATTAATAACCTCACTTTTTTTGCCTCGAATTTGGGAAAAAATAACACCACATTTGGAAAAAAAAACTCCCTTTCTTCAGGGCTCTAACTATAATATAAGAAAACTGCCAAAATGTCTCGGAGTGTTTCCAAAGAATACATAAGGTAGTCATAGTCAAATGGTTTGTCAACAAAGGAATACTGTTAATGTTTTCCGCCCAGGTTTCTAGCCCACAAACGGTGGGACAAGAAATCCAGAACTGATGTCAGTATTTAGTTTCATGCACACACTCCATTGCAATATAGATGGCTGTTAAAGAAAACTAAAGATAATGAAAAAACAAATAAGCAGAGTGTGCTTTAGTCAATATGATACATACACAACATAAAATTCAACAACTGTAATTGGGTCCAATAAAAACAAGGGCAAGCAGATAATAAAATAAAAACAAAGTAAAAATAAAAACCCAAGACACAACCACTGCATTTGTCTGCAATAATGGCGTGCTAAATTATGTCCTGTTTCGAATGTAATCAAAATGTCTCTGTCAAAAGTAAAATGTTAACATGGAATGCCAGTGTTTCAAAAATGTCGGCTTAGTGATCCGAATCTGAAACACTGGATTCATGAAGTGCCAAATTATTCATATTCCACAAGAAACAGTTTGTGTCCTGGTGGCCTGGTATCAGTGAGAAGCATGGGATGACCAGCTCTCATTGAGTCATATGTGTGGCACGAAGCACAAGCAACATTAAAGGCAGTGAAGAAATCTTCGGGAATAGGTGCTTTTTTATGTCTCCATCTGACCGTCTCAGTACATCAACAATGGGTTTGGTAAGCAAATCTTCAGCTTGTGATACTTGACGAGTTACATTGCTGGGCAAAGCTACCATAAACTGGGGTGAATAGGATCACTGAGGTGAAAAGGATCAATCATTAGATAAATTATTTGTGATTATACATCTTTCATAAATGTTTAATTAGGATGTGACTTTTTTCTTATGTTTACAGTATATCTATGACTAATTCAAAATAATAAGTATTCCTATTAGTTCACCTGTTTTGTAAAAAAAAAATTAATAACTGTTTTGGAGGTAAAAAAAAACATAAGCTGAAAAACTTTGTGTACCCTTTCACGTGTTTTATCAGCAGAATTATGTAACTACTTTTATTTTGTGCCACCAAGTATTATGAAAGAGTAGTTCAAATGATATTGCATTTTCTGAAAGACATGGCTTACTAATATATTTTAATGATGATTTTCGTATTTTGTCGGGGTGAATAGAACCACCATGCCAATGAATTATAAACCAGTTCCTGGTGGTAATACATACACGAAACCGAACAAATTATACGTTATAAGTGCAATGAATGCCATAAAAAAAAGGTAAGAGTAGTACACGACAAGCATGTGAACAATGGAATTTACAATTGTCTGTGCTTTAATGTCATTTAAAAAAAGGAGACGATATGGAAAACCAAGGTTGACAAATTGCACTCTCAGAAAGTGAGGAGAAAATAATTTAAGCGGTCAGAAGCAAGTGATGTGACAAAATTGAGAAAAATGGGATAACTGCACCGTAGTAGTAGTTGTAAGATGAAACTGTTTGGCGGCAAACCGGTAAGTGTACTCCTGTATTTGTGCCGCCATCGGGCGGTATAACTTATAAATACTCAATAAAATGTTCATTCACTTCGGAGACAAAGGGATATTAGTACACCAACACCCCTTTGGTTCCAAGCAGTTTAATCTCTTTGGAGACAAAGCTATACTAGTACGTTAACACCTCTTTGGATCCAGACTGTTATCACTTCACTGTTGGCTACACACATTGTTTGTAATGTCTTTGCATGGTTTGTAGTGGCAACGATGTTGATTTATTTTTGTGGTTTTGAGTAAACTCGCTTGTTTGTAATGGAGGGAGATGTAAATAATACAGAAAGTGACCACAGTAGTGATACTGAACGTAAGATATTGCTTTGAATACTATTTGTGAAATTGTTGCTTTCTGAACATCTATTCATAAAAAAATAAAGGCTGTGTACATAAAGAGAGTATTTTCTATAACATCTATCTCTCTAAAATTATTAATTATATTTTAATTTGTATGTGCAGATCTGAAAGGTGACAGCAGTCGAGACAGAGAATATCATCCTAACGAATCTAATTTGTCAGACGAAAGTGAAGAAATAAACAAAAGAAAAAGGAAGCGAGTAAGGCAAAGAAACGCAGTAATTCAGGTAAAGCTTATGTAGGTCATCACAATGTTCAGAAGAGAGCGAGGTGCATTCAACAATACCAGCATGAGTGTAGCTATGAACGTCAATGTATTTCTGAGGAGGAAAGAAAATACATTTTTAAGTATTAGACAACAGCCAAAAGTGGTATGATAATGTACTTAAACATAGACGATCTACAGGAGTACCTCCAACAGACAAGAGAGGAAAGCATTCACTTTGTAATAAGATTCCAGAAAGTGATGTGAATCTGGTGAAGCAGCATATTGAATCCTTCCCCAAATACAGTAGCCATTAATCGAGGCATAAAAATCCACACACAAAATACCGCTCTTCTTATTTCAATATTAGTAAGACGTACGAACTTTACTTACAGTTTTGTAAGGACAATAATATACAAACCCCTGTTAAAGAGAGTTGTTACAGGCATGTCTTCAACACTTGTTATAACCTGAGTTTTAAGCAGCCTCACACAGATACATGTACTACATGTGACGCGCTTCACAACCAGACCACTTATTGTAAAAACCCTTAAGTTATAAAACCAGCAAAGTGAAACAGGAATTCCATTTGTGACAAGCTGAATAACAAAGATCAGCTAAAAGTGATGCAAAACAACTGGCTAAAGAAAAACCCGCAAAAATCAAAGCAATATGTTTTGACCTCGAAAAAACATTACCCACCCCAATGTTGACATGTAGTTCTATTACCTATGACAGCTGTAGACGTATAATTTTGATGTGCATGACCTTGCTAATGATCAGGCTATGGTGTTCTTGTGGTATGAAGGTGAGGCCTCACACGGCTCTCAAAAAATTGGCTCTTGATTGGTAAAATATGTATAGTAGAGTGCAAAAAAAGGCCTAACCTCAACATCCAAAGCAAAAGTTTCCCTCCAACTCCAAATTGTTCTATACAGTCCACATATTGTTTGGTAAAAAGCTACACCATTTTAAGCATCGGGTTTGTAGGGGAGGGAGGGAGTTGGTAAATTAGTAGTTTTTACCAGTTTTTCTTAAATATTTCGAAAACTATACCATTTAGCGCTAAAAGTGCCGTATACAAAAATAATCTAAATTAAATTGCAAACAAAAATTGTGCCTAGCATAATCTTGCTGAAGTGAACGGTTTCAGAGTTACAGAGGATGTTTAAGTAGACATTTTTCATAATTTCTTAGATTTTTTTGGAAAAATGAAATTATAAACACTATGTAAACAGAAATAACTAAACAATTTTATTAGAGAGTAATGTTGTGCAATCGTATTGTTGTCCAACAGAGGCTAAGAGACAACACAGAGGGTTTGAAACCTAAAAATACTGGGAACAAGAACCGGTTAAGTGCAAGCGCGGCCGCTAGATAGCCAGTCGACTACCTGTGCTTGCGGCCCGCCCCACCCCCTAGCATTCGCTCTCATCTAATCTCTTTCCCTCAGTCGTATTGGGAGACCCGTTGGATGTGTTAGTGAGTTATTTCTAGGTAAGTTCAGGTGTTATAATACTGTGCGAACTATGTGATAATCACTTGAAAGGGTTTTAATTATGGCAGTGTGTGTGTTGAAACCTTGTAAAGACAAAGATTGTGAACTAATTACACTGACTAGAAAGGCGGTAGACAAAATAATTCAGTGCAGTGAAATTCGTAAAGGAGGGTGTTAAAGACAAGTTCCTGCAGAATGACTCGCTTCAAGTACATAGTAAGTGTATACAAACGTATACATTGTGTCGACAAACATATATTGCGTCCAAAGCCACCTCAATAAGAAAAGGAACCTCCAGAAAAGATTCCCCATGAATCATTTGTTTTTAAAACCTTTGTTTTCTTTGTGGTCACAAGTGTGTAGATGTATCTAAATGCAGGAACCCAGCTCAATCAAAGTGAGTTTAGTACAGAAACTTGAACTGATTGAAAGCATCCGAATGGAAGCAAATAACAGGCACGATAAGTGAGGAGATGAGGTAAAGTGTCAGGCTCTCTCAGTTCATAGACCTCGTCAGTTCTGATGGGAGATACCACTGGCCTTGTTACCAGACATTTCAAAAGCCAGGATCATCACAACCCGAAAAAGAAGCAGGAACAACCAAAGGTGGGTCAAGCGATGATGCCAAAAGAGAAGACACTTTTAATAAGCTGTAGGATTATTTGGAGGAAAATTATGAATGTCAGTACGCTTTTGAAGAATTACAAAATATGTTCCTTCAACTGAGTCCCGATGTTCAGCCATATACTGACATACATTTGAAAAGAAAACTTATCCAGTGCTATTACTGAATTTTTTAAAACTAATGAAGCTGTCATTAGTGTGGACAAATATGAACTTAACTTGGTCTATACCACTTTCAAGCATGGTAATGCATATTCTGAAGTGATGACGCAGTCAGCTGCAGTGAAGTGCATTGTAGAAATTTTGGAAAACCAACTTCAACATTCAAAAGAATCAGAACGAACACAAAAACTGTGGATCCACTTCATAGAAATGGTTGAACTTATTTAAATGTTTATTACAGCTGAGAGGAGTGGGGACTTGTCTCTTTCACCTTCACTGTGTCCATCAAATGCTCCCCATTTTCCATGCATCCGGTCACTTAAACTATGCTAAATCAGCACATGTCTACATAAATGACTCACTGGAACTTCTCAACTCAATGAGCCCAGAAAACGATTTGTTTATTAATTGTGGTTATTCCACCATCCGACGTACTGACAAGTTTTGGTCTGAAGTCTGGAGTGACATGACCATTGAACAGGTTTTGATGAGGTCCTTGAGTAGTATTGGTGGATTGACCGGAGGCAGAGGAATAACAATGTGGATCAACTCCATGCCAGCATGTTCTCGAGTGTGTGAAGCAATGGAAGAATTTGCAGGTGTGCGCAGCATCTCTTCAGAGCAGCACATGGAGCTACGAGAGGCAAGGCAGAAAATAAATTGCAAGGACTTGCAAACTTTTATTTCTTGGCTTGAGAAACACAATCTCTTTTCTAAAACACCTGAACTCTCTTCCTTATCAACTGGGGTTGTAGCAGATGAAAACATGAACTGTGATAAAGCATTTGAATTTGGAACACTAGCCTTGAAAAAGATTGAGAACAAACATTCAACGAGAAAATAAAGTTAGCTATAAAGTAGGGGTGGGTGGAATCCCGAAACTCGGGAGCAAAGTCGGGAAAAACATTTTCACGAACTTCGGGAAAACAACTCGTTACCATCGGGAATATCAATCGGGAAAATAGTACAACAATTAAAACTGAAACTTACATTTCACCATGTTTATCTTGCTTTTCAGGCTTAATCCATTAAAACTATGAAACGGAAAATCACTTCGTCGTTAACGTGATGCCAGAACTAATTATTTTGTTAGAATAGTAACGTGAACACGAAACAAAGCACCACAGCACTTATTTTCATCTAAGTTTTGTTGTTTGCAAAACTTTTGTGACATGTAGTTTTTAAATCATATATGATATCAATTATTCCGTTGTAGTTCCTATAATTTACTTCGTCATGTTTTATTTGTTTTCAGAAAATTTTTACACTTCGGGAACAGAAAACACGATTCCCATTTTTGAGGTTAGGCCTATCAGCATATCTTATAACTTCCGAATATCCTGTGTGTATTACAACGATATTATTTATCAGCGAGAAAATATTAATTTTATTTACTGTTAAGACTATCGTAGTTAAACAAATTGCATCACACAATGAAGCAATAATAACAGTCTTATGAACAAGCGAAACGTTACATTTTTTTTGTTTTCATCACGAAGCCAGCCATCTTTGCCAACCTGCAGCTCGTGTGCACGAGACAATTTGTTTCGGATGACGTTAAAGAAAAGTTTTAATTACAAACTGAGTTTTTTATCGCATTAATACCTGGTTATTACATGAAAATTAATGAACAACACAAAAAGAATTAAAATGCCCGTTTTCAAGTATTTCCTGCAACTGTTGAAAAAAGCTATTGAATGGCTTATTTACGGCTAATTGCTCGTTGGCTGCGGTGGAAGCATGGCCATGCTGATGTTCAATTGTTGTCCATAACCCAAGCTTGCTTAAATAAAAACATGCCGTTTGTGTTGTTTGTTTCTGAACTAAATGAAATAGGCCTATATTCTTTGCAATGCAGTGTGCTCCCGGTACAAGTAAAACAAGTGATAGTGATGAAGTCAGTTTATCTTCGGCGCCAGTTTGGAAGTACTTTAAAAAACTACCACCAGGCAATAAGGTACAATGCTCTTTATGTCCATCTGTAATAAAAACTGAATATGGTTCAACTACAGGCATGCACAGACATTTATTTCAGCATCCTAAGGCCAAATCTGAGCTAGCAGTTTTGCAGGAAAAATATTCAGCCCTGAAAGCATCAACTAGTAAAGTCTCTAAATCAAAGAAACTAGATGCTCAAGTAAATCAGCCTAAGCTTGCAGATTTTGCCAAATGGAATAATGACCATCCTAGACAAAAGGCTTTGACTACAGAAATTGGCAAGTGGTTGGCAACTGGTTTTTATCCATACAGCATTGTAGAAGAGAAGGGCCTAAAAATGTTTTGCAACTGGCTCAACCACTGTACACTTTGCCATCTAGTAAGACTTTCAGCAGGAGGGTAATTCCAGAACTGTACGAAAACACAGTCAAGAATCTGAACACTAAAATCAGCACTGCTGTGTCTAGTTTTGCCTCGCTTGCTTTTACAGCAGATATGTGGTCATTTAGAAGTAATCTTTCATTTATTTCTTTGACTTTGCATTACATGGATGAAGATTTCAGCCTTCAAACACATTGTTTAGGTTCGTACCACTTTGAAGGGGATCACAATGGTTATGCGATTTCAGAAAAACTGACAGACTGCATACAGAAATGGAACCTGACTGATGCATGCAACACCCTTCCTGTGTTTCTCGTAACAGATAATGCGAAGAACATGAAGTGTGCTGGATCTCTGTTAGTGTTTAGAGAAGTCAGCCACCTTTCATGTTTTGCCCACACTTTACAGTTAGTTCTGTCTGATGCAAAAAAACACCTTTACTGAAATGCAAAGGTTAGTAAAACATGTAGATATATTGTTGGATACTACAAACACAACACAACAGCAACATAAAGATTACGTAAGATTCAAAAACAGTTGGGAATGGCAGAACTCCAGGTGATTCAGGACTGCGAAACTCGTTGGAATTCTTAATATTTGATGATGGAACGATTGCTGACTATTAAAGACGCACTTTCACTAGACTTAGCATCCGAAGGCAAGCATGAAAACCTCAGCATTTCACAGTGGAAAATGGTAGGAGCCTATGTAAAAATTTTGAAACCTTTGTACCAGGCCACAATTGAGGTGTGTGATGAAAGAACACCCACAAGTTCTATTGTGATTCCTGTAATTTATTTAATTACAAGCAAACTGAAAAAATATTGCTCTAACACTGAACATGGAATTGGAAAGACATTCGGGAATAATCTGCTTCTAGCTATGAAAGCAAGGTTTCCTGCCTACAAAATGAAGCAACCATACTTGTCTGCAATGATTTTGGATCCTCGTTTTAAGCATATTCTGCTTGAAAAACATGAGAGGAATGCTGCAGTCCATTTCCTCGCACAACAGTGCCATAAACTCTCTTCGACTGATTGCAAAAAACCTGACTGTAAGTAAAATATACTGTAATTCAATGTTACTACAGTAGGCCCTGTATGTGTGAACCATAACACTCTCTTACATCGGATGGTGTGCACAGTAAGGAGTGATGAGAGACTTGAAGAAATTTTTAAATTTGAATTATGTGGATATCCTCCAACCTTCTTCGACGAATCTGGCTTGATGAGGAAGGGAAGCAAATCTTCAGTGTTGACTGTTTTGGTTCCAGATTCAAATGAATCATCCATCACCCCCGATTCAGAGAAAGTGTCGTACATCATTGCTAGAGGTCACCTCCATCGTGTTGTCTGGTGACACCCAGCTACCTTCAGACAGATTTGCGAGCAATACACAAATTACATACTTACCCATTATGGGTCAGGAACTGTTGTTTTTGATGGATACGAGCAAGGAAACACGAAATATGAAGAACACTTATGCAGATCACGTTCTACCACCAACATTGAAGTAAAAGTAGAAGATTCAATCCATGTAAATATCAATCAAAGTTATTTTCTAGCTAACGCTAAGAACACAATGGGCCTTATTTCTCTCCTTACAGCGCACTTGCAAAGACGTGGTTGCACAGTTCATCAGGCATCAGGTGATGCTGACTTATTAATAGTTTTAACGGCGATTGATGAAGCTAAGAAAGGAGTTTGACTGTCCACGCACAATCAGAGAACAATTTTAAAATGGTGGTACCAAAGAAAGCCAATAGCAGGGAAAAGTGTACACCATTTCTGACATTCACCGAGGCATTGGGGACATGAAAGGTGTACTCTTAGCAATTGCAAAAAAGGCGAAACCCAAAAATCTAGACTGGCCGAACATGCATGGGAAAATAGCCACAAAATCCTTTGGGAAAACTCTAAACCACTTACACAGGAAACTGACAAAATTAAAAGAAAAATAAAAGAATCAGCCTTTATTATTATCAATAGCAATATTTTCAGTCAACAGAGCATTGAATTAAAAAATATGTGGATCCCATTGATTAAAAGATAAACAAATTTACAGCACAAAATAAACATGCTGCACGACCAATCAGGAGACAGCTCGTCTCCCATTGGCTGAGCACGATAAGGGGCTTTACCCTACATAAACCCATGGTTTTTCCAGTCTCCTCATCACACTCGCTAGACACCAAAGGAAAGGTTGGTGTCTAGAGAGTGCCTGGTGCTGCTAGTTGGGCTTCTAGAAGCTCCTGATCGGCCAGGCCTACCCTCGAGGAGGGTAGGAAGTAACTAGCAGTAGGCAGGCGAGGCAGGAAAAAAGAACACTTTGAACTAATACACACACACACACAATGGAACAGATGGAGGCACAA
>PNEQ01064113.1:0-29653 GCA_003012365.1 Medauroidea extradentata | reverse complement strand
ACACAGGAGTAATTGTGTGCATAACTAATTGTGTTGTGAGAGTTCTAGTTGATTACTGTTTTGTGTATTTCGTAGCTTTGTGAGCTATTAAATCCAGTACTTAATTTAACTCTTTTATTTATAATTATAAGACCTCTATCCCAAAGAACTCATGGGAATTGCCCACATATAAAGTTTGTGCTCTCAAACTTGTAACACTTACGTTACGTTTGTGTTAGAAAAATTTATCGCGGATTTGAAGTTAAGGAAAAAAAAAAAAGATGACATACAAGGCTACCATTTGTAGTCAAGTTTTCGACAAATTTCTGCAAGATTATTATATTATATTGTGCTGCTCATGTAAAATGTAAATTGTTAAGTCTGAGTGGAATAACTATCTTCTAGTTACATTAACTTATATTTAAGTGAGTCCGCCTTTGCATTGTGCGTTCATGGAAAATATATCTAAAAAGTTCTGTAATGCAGGTAACGTAAAATGTTTAGCTTTAAATCACTGCATGTGCGCCTGTCATTTGTTTTGTACAAGTCACCCGGGATTCAAACCGGACGCCGTCACATGCTGTCTGTATTACGTCGTGGTGCCTAGCGCCCTGACGCTGCAAACATTCTCACACAGTCTCTAGCAGTTCTAGTTAATACTATATAGTACCAATTTGCTAGCAGGCCCTGCTTAAAAAAAGGTAGAAACTGCTCGATTGAGACCGGTAGTCCATCATCACAGCTTACGGAAACAGGAGTTCACCTGCCGCTTAGCAAAGACTGGTGTTTAGGTGGTTTCTGCAAGTGGGGAGGGCGGTCACGTGCCAGGGGCGTGGCACACACATGCGCACAAAAGTTATTTTATGGAGATATCTATGTAGGCCTACACATATTGAGCGGGGGTCGCAGTGAGTGTAAAATAGACTGATAATTCTCCAGTGAGAAAGTATTAGAATTTATCCTGCATGGCAATGGAGTGCAAGGACCGATTGCCCGGTAGCACCAGCTCGTCTGGTGTAAGGGACGAACACCTCGGTGAGCTAGGTCGTGCGGCCGATGGCCACAGCATTAAAAATTCCCTCCAATTCGATGTCGTGTTTCGCAGGGGACTCTTTAGACATTCCTCACACCTCGATTCACACAACAAAGCACTCGCCAGGTATATTGGGCACCTGGACACCCACGCTGAGAATACACAATACGCTTAATAAGATCTGCGAGTTTTGAGGAATTCAGAACCTTAAGGCCGCAATGTGGCAATCTAAAAAAGACCACGTTTCTTACGGGTGTTTTGGAACATCTCCATAATCCAAACAGTATACATTTAAATGGTGGCAACAAAAGCTTGTCCGGAGCTATCCCTTCCGGAGGGCGAAGCTGCATGTGAAATGCTTGCCACATGGATTAGAGAGATAAATTGAATACTGAAGCCCCTGGGCCCAATGAGTTACAGGGGTGAAGGGGTTCCTATGGCACTGAAGTTAATCAAGAGAAAATGTTTCAGACAAATAAAGATGCTATTGATACACTAAAAGATTAAACAAAGATGAGATAATGTCGGAGCAACACGAAGCAGACCGCCTTCAAACGCCGCTTATTGCCAACTGCCGAACGTTTGGTGTGCTTTCTGCGTCGGCAGCTGGTTCGCGCCAAACTTTCGTTTAAATCACAAAACACAGAATAAAGAGTCAGTGAATTTTGAATTACAATACTTGCTGTTTAAAGTCCCAACCATCGTCGGGGAATGTTTATATTTTAGTATTATAAATGTTTAAGTTTTTAAGTAATTTTGTATTATGCCATATTATTTTGTGACCAAGTAACATTCAGCTCTAGATTAATTTTGAAAGCACGACAAAACACTGACATCACTTTAGAATAGAAAATCAATTAAATTTACTTAAAAAAAAATTTGAATTACACCACGTGGTCAAACTCGCCGTGTGGGCGAGTCCAAGATGTGTGCGAGGAGCAGGGGTGTTTCTACGAATTTAATGGTTAAGCCCGACAGAATATTATAACAGAATTTAAAAGTTAATTTAAGGTTACCCCAAGCCTCGGAATTGAACCACCATACGTAGACATAACCCAAATTAAGTTAACCTATTTCACACTGGTGTTATGGTAGCACGTGATGCGCTCTAAAAGTGTTATCATGGTGGACCTAGGAAACGGGGCTCTTTCCCACAAATGAATGGTGCACTTTATTTATCAGCGCACACACTGGCACTACCTGGCATCACGGGGGTGGCGTCTTGATGCCCACCTCGACTGGTCCAAACAGGTGGTGCGGTGCGCACCACAGTCTTCGGTAGAGGTGATGCGGAATGGTCCGCATCATATAAACTCCAGAGTCTCATCGCTATTAAAGTTAATATTGAAAATGTTGTACCTGTGCATTAAACTCATGATTATTATGACGCCTCTGGGTCGTGTCAGGTGGGATGTCACAGTATAAAGTTGCCCGGCTTTTACCTGTTGGTGTGGGTGAGTGGGTCGGCGACCATGGGCCTTCCTGTCCTGACTCCGACGGCGTGTGTAGAGAGTAGCGTCGTCCCTCGAAGCTGCTGCAGCGTCCTCGGCGTATGCTGTTGAGAGACATCCACTACCACTACTGAAATGAATGTTGGAGATACAGATGACTCTTAAGGTACGGTTTTTGTGGTCACTCGTCTTAGAGCTGACCACGATGTACCACGCTACTGTTCTCGCCCGTAGCACTCGTAAGCGGTGAAAGTGGCGCGAAGCCAACAATGGAAAATACGTGAAATCCTTAAACGGGTGCTGAAAGAGTTCTCCCCGACCGCGTGTCAATCCCTGAGGCCATGCAAGAAAAATAAAAGGTTCCGGTACATACTGATAAGCTATTGAAAACTAAAATGACTTGATCCTAATAGATTGGGCCTCAGAGAGACGGGAACGTCCCCCACGCGCGACTTAACGCTCCGGTGATCAGGCGAAGACTAACTGACATGGCGTCTGGAGGGGGGACACGGTAGCCCGCATTCCCGCCAGACTTGGTGGTTAAGCTCTTACAAGCTAAACTAAAGTAAAAACTCGTTACAGAATATCATCCAAAATTACAAAACAATTATTAATACTCGTCTGCCCTTAGTTAATAACTGCCAGTCTGTATAGGGCGTGTTCAGAATTACACTTAAAAACGCAACAATACACAGGAAAGCAATAACGAATAATATAAAAGCAATATTTGAAAAAGTAATTAAATTGTAGACATTGTAAATGTGACTGAAAGTCTACTTAATTATTATTTTGTAAGACGTAACCACGGCCGTAAAAGAACAGGTCTGGACACTCGCCTATCTAACAATGTATTTTGCTTGACCCCCTTGTTGTTTGACTGTAGTTCGTCAAGTTACCGAGAATGCCGTACTTTTTGGCACTGATTTCCGGGCGGTTGGACTCAAACTCCGTCCACTTTTTTCCATTGTTGTATTTATACAGTAAATAAAGATTGCTGGAGCCTTTCCTTAAATTTGTGAGCAAAGAAAATATTTCATAAATTGATAAAAAATACGTTTTTATAAATTGTTTATCTTAATGGAAAGGAAGTGGGCGGAGTTTACTCCGATCGCCCTAACATCAGCGCCAATAAAAGACAATATTCTCGGTAACTTGGTGAACTACAGCCAAACAACAAGGGGGTCAAATATCCAGGTGAGTGTCCAGACCTGTTATTCTACGACCGTGGACGTAACAAAATAATACGATGACGATTTTGGTGGGCTTTGGCATAGCGCCCTACTGCCCTAATCAAAAACATCACTCACTCATAGAAAAAATTAAAAAGAAGAATGTTTATTCTCATGATGTCTGTAGGTCTCTAGAAAATCTGTAGAGTCTACAAATGATATCAGTTTGCCTGAATTTAGCATGGATCAGTTTTCGTGTTCACCACTTTGTCTCGTGTTTATTTAGCGGCGCGTTAAAACCGCACGTCACAAACATTACCACAACTTTCCCTGCAATTCCCATTAAATTAACACTTACTACGAAGATGATGGCTGGCCAGGCATTCAAAACCGTAGCTGGAAATTGCTATCTTGAGGCTGGGGGTGAAGCTCCATAGGCACGGGGCAGGGCATTCACGTCCCCAGAGACGTGAAGCCTGGCTGATGGAGCGTCCGTGGTGAAGGAGGCGGTCACGTGTCTACGGCCGTCTGAGCCACTGTAGCCCAGCAGACAAACGGGCGTCCGCGACACACGTCAATTATACAAGAAAACTTGACCTTATAAATCCAAGAAAAAGAATAAAGATAACTATTAATTGTTTCCCTGTCACAGGCATAAAAGTTTTCAATATCCTTCCTGGTAAGGTTAGGTATTATAACAAAACAAAATTTGTGAAATTTGTTAAGACCTGGCTTATTAGCAATCCTTTCAATAAATTTTCTGAATTTTATTTAGCTGATACATTGAGCATGTATAACTGATTGTTTCATAATCATATATTGTTTGACGTAGCCTATTGCATGTAATGCTGAATGGCCAAAATAAAATCTAGTATCTTGTACCTTCGTTTAGAGTCACCGAGTTTTCATGTGTGTCGGGGAATGGCCCAAAATAATATCCATCGGGCATTGACTTATGCTTCATCGGCACTGGACCAGTGCGGTGATACTATGGTAAACAGCGAATAACTTGGCAGTCGACTATAACACTGACCACGGTCGTAGAAGCAGATTTGCTGACTTTCTCAATAGTTTCGCCTTTCGAGCTATCCCGTATCACCTGTAGTTCTGTATGCAGTGTATCCGCGGCCTTGCACTACAGCCGATGTAACCGCGGCCTAAATAAAAAAAAACCTTCATCCTACAAATTTTGGCAACTATCTTCCACATAAAAAACACTTTATCACCTAATTTTTTTTGCATACGTTTGAAGTTGTAGTGATAATTTGTGGAAATTATGTATTTGTATATTTTATTCTCAGCTAGTTATTTGCGTATTTTTTTATTATCTTTCAATTCATGTGCAAAACACTGATTTCATGGAGTGAAATTTTTGAAAGGTCTATTTCTGTGTTATTTTTATGTCTCTTGATGTAAACTCACAACGTACCTAAAATAGTATTAAATGTTAGCATTTTGTTTATAACTTTCGAAATAAAAAAAACTTATTCGGATTATAAGTCCGTTCTATAAATTTTGATATTTGCGTATACTGCAAGTTAAAAATCTTTAAGTAACAATGGAAGGAAGTGTAATAAAAAAATTCCTCTGTAGTGATATATATTATCAATTTAATTTTCGCCATAAACAAAATGTAAGTAGTAGTATTTGTAAGTTATTTCTTTAATATTCATTGTTGTTAACTAAATCAAGTGTTTCATTTTTTCCCCGAGGGTTTTTGCAGAATGGAATTTGTACATACGGTTCAAAATTGAATGCAAGTGTGTCCTGGGCGTGAGTTGCCATTTTCAACCGTTTGAGCTTACGATAAGGATCAGAATTGTGAGAAATACACGAACTGAGCTTGAGGCCAGAGAATCATGTGATTGTTGTTTTCAAATGTAAACACATTCATACTTCTCCAGTATGAAAGGACTACTTATTTTTATTCACGAACCATGTGATAGTGTATCGCTAATAAATGTGACATGATGTAATGTGTCCAGTTCTTGATAAAGGGGCGGAACCGAAGATACGTTGATGTACCGGTTATAGTGTTCAATACGCTGTGTTGTAATAGCGCTATTTAACAGATGGGTTTGTTTTCGTTTTGAAGTGTAATCGGTCATATCAATCTTCAGTTACTATTCTGTAGTGGTTATGTGGGCCTAGTTGCTTCAGTTGGATACACCTGTTGATTGTCTAAGTGCACGTCATGTCCGCCGAACGCCTGGTAGCGTTCGACTTAAAACGGATAAAAAAATTGATGAATTCTTTATGAAAGTAGTGATTATTAAATATGACTTTTACTTTAATTTATTAAATTCCCAATTTTTTTTATTCCAATTGTCAACTAAAAAGGAGACTGACCATGATATCCCCGTAATTGTCTTGAGCATAGAAAAGGAGGGTAGCATAGTTTTGGAGGGTAAAATTGTATGCAGAGCGCACATCGGTGTGGTGGGTTACTTGGATGGAAAATATAGCAGTTGGAAAGGAATGGGTGGTATTATTGACTTGTGGACGGGATTGAACAAATTGTAAGGGAGGTAATGAAAAAATGTCTCTCCATAAGGTGAGTTATTAAACATAGGGTGCCTATATACTTCAACAGGGTTGGTAAAAAGGGAGAAAGTTAACTGCTCGGGTGTGGAGAGAGGGCAGGAGGGAGATAAAACAGCCAAGAGAATTGGGCAGGCAGTTCCAGAAGAGAGAGGCACAAGAGGCGAAGGAGAGATACCTTAATGCAATGGAAGGAAGGAAGGGGAACTGGAAATTAGGTAATGTACAAACGTGTCAAACATACTAGGAGAATGCTGGAAGAGATAAAGAGTACTGAGAGGTCAGATGGTAATATGGTAGTCACGGATTTGGAAAAGGCGAGAATGTTGGCAAGTCTGTACTTAAAAGATTTTTTGAACAAGGAAAGGAGTGGGTAGTGACTGGGCAGGGAAGAGGGTCAGTGGTAGTAGACCTACTCATAGGAGGGGGATATTAAGGCTGTGTTCCAAATAATTCACACTCGCACTCTTACACGCACCAACAATTCCTTGCGTAGTTTATGTGTGCTCTATATTTGGAAAGCCACCACACTCCTTGCCTGCTCCCAAATGTAAATAATCCATGGGCCCGAGAGTATGCATCGAGCATGCATTCACACATGCTCGTTACACATACACTCGGCCATTTGGAACAACACAACACTCTGACTTCACTTCTGAGTGTGAGTACTTGAGCATGCATTTTTGCCTATTTGAAACACAGCTGAAGGTAGCCCAGCCAGCTGCAGGTCAGTGAGACTTGCATCGTGTGTGGGAAAGATATTGGAAATGTAAATGAGTGGGTTTGTTGTAAAGTAGATGGAGGAAAAACAGTGGACAGAAAAGAGACAGCATGGGTTCAGAAGAGGACACTTGTGTGAAATGCAGCTGGTGTGTTTGGTTGTAAGAGTTAGTAGGAAAAGTAGATTGAGCTAGTCAGGTGGATGCTTGTTTCATTGATTTTAAAAAACAGTAAGGTACTACTCAACATACTAATCGGCAAGGTAATTAATTGGATAGGAGACTTTCTCAGAGGTCGGCGGCAGAAGGTCAGAGTTGGAGGAGTGCTTGGAGGGGGGGAACATAATATCCAGAGGTGTTCGCTGCCCATTTATTGTCTGTTGTAAATGTAATGGTGAACGATATAGGCAGAGAAATAGTGAGAGGCCTGAGGATGATTGTTTTATGGGCAGGCAGGGTAGGGTGTAAGATATGAGGGCCTTGAGAAAATGGACGGAAAGTAACAGGGGAAGAATAAACGTGGGAAAGACAAAGGTAGTAAGATTCACCAAGAGAAAGAGGGTGAATATGAAGAATTACTGTTGGGCAGGTGAGTTAATAGGGTTGGCCACAAGATACAAAAATACCTGGGGCTATTTTGCAGGAGGAGTTAGGCTGGAGGGAGGACGTAGAGAGAGTGGTGAAGAAGGGCAGACAGGATCTGAGACTGTTGCGGAGAGTGCTTAGAGAGGGTAGTAGCATGTTAAAGGAGAGGGCATGTACCTCCATGGTGCACCCTGTGTTTGGAGTAGGCCTATGTGTCTGCAGTATGGGTTCCATATGATGGGGTGGAAGAAAGGGAAATTAATTTCCGGTGAAGGGGAAATGATGTGTTAGGCAAGAAGAGGACGGGACAAGATTTCAGCACTCAGAGAAGAGCTAGGGTGGACATCTTTAAGGAATGGGGGCAGATGAAGAGGTTGGTAAGGATGTATCAGGTGCTACATGGAGAGGGAGGATGGGGAAAACTTGCTGATATATTTTAGAGAGGGGACTACAAGGCGAGGAAACGCTCTGTTGTTGGAAGGTCCATAGGGTGAGGAGAACTGAGAGGGGTAAGCACTCAGTGTTAGCCAGGACTGTGTCCATTTTTGGCATCCTGTATCTCTGGCAAAACAAAAATTCTTACTTTGTTCTGAACTTTAACATGTGTTAATTCAAACACATCTGACTTGAAAAGGCATCACCCTGCCTGATCAGTATTTTATGTATTGTATGTACGTTTTTGAAATTATTTTGGTTGAAAATATAAAGATACAAAATTTTGTCAAATTTTTGGTAGCTGTAAGATGGTTACATTCAGTAAGAACTTGTGACTTATCTTCATTTACAGTAAGAAATTCATGCAATTTGTTTTTCCATTAGACTGTTCAGTCTATTTGCTGACAACCAGTGTCTTAATTTCATGAATGCTAACTGAAATTTGTGTCTAATTCGTTATCAGACTATCTTCGGTAATGTTATTAAAATTACCTCTTGGGGTTATATCAGTTCTCATAACCTCTGACATAACTTTCAGTATACTGTAATTATTCAAATATTTAAAAGTCATAAATAGATACCATTTCATATAAAAATTGGTAAGTTAATCATGGATGACAAAATCATGCACATAGCAAAAACCAATAAACATAATGAAACAAAATAATTTGCATTGAAACTATTTGTCGTCTGCTACAGCTTGATATGTAATAAAAACCTATGACAGAAATATTTTGAAATAGGTTTTTATATACTTCAAACCATAGCCCTTGACATGTACAATGTGAATTATTTCATTTCATTATGTTTATTGGTTTTTGCAATGTGCATGAAGTAAAAACATGCGGATTTTGCCTTTGAATCTCAGTTATGGGAAAACTGGCTTAGCTAAATTTTTGTAAGAACAAAATGTACTCTCAAGTAACGGCTACAAAACTAACACAATTTTGTACAGCTATAAAATTTTAATTTTCCCCCACTTGAATGCCCTTATCAACGTACAAGTGTGTTAAGTCTGAGGTGAAGTGGGCAGTGCAAGTAGTTGTTTGTGTATGTGTGATGTTTGCATGACTGCTTCTGACATCTGAGATTGTTAGATGCAGGGTGATTAACTACAAGACATTTGTGTGTATGCAATGTTGGTAATTGTGGTCCTCGATGCCCCCAGCCTGATGGAGCGGGTCGATGCTGCGGAGAAGGAAGCCAGCGAAGTGCTACACAAACTTCTCTCAGTCGAGAGAATTGAAAAGTCCAATTTGGCACACAACCAGGTGTGTTTTCCTGTAATTTGATCATATGTTACGAAGTTCATCAACATTGAGATGTTTACTCGAGACAGTAGCAAATACGGAATGCAAATGAATATTTGCTGAATGTACAAGGTACAAAGTACTGTACTGATAATTCTAATAACTGTAGTGCTGTCAGGTTTACAAGGCGTCCTTTACTGGCACATGGACAGCGTTGCAGCGCAGATCGGTACACACTGTCCTAAAAACATTGTGTGCTTGGTCTTTAGAAGCTTTTTCATCTTCCAGTTAAATAATTTTTTTTCCTTTGATTATTTAATTTGTATTTCAAAAAGGAAAATCTGAAAACACCTCATTGAAGGCTCAGCCATTACACAGGCCTACACACATTAGGCCTAAGTATGTTTTATTGCAATTATCTTTCAACAATCACTGCAGGGTCGTCTTATTTTCGAAACTTAGGACTACAATTGTGTGTGTGTTTTTTTTAACGACTGTTGCATATGTTTGGAATTTCACTTCTGTGTTGATGTAATAAAATATAAAATTACGTAGGAAACAGTTTTCATACTGTAGGCCTTCTTAAATGTAGCAAATGTAAATTGTGTGCTCATTTTAGTGCGTTGTGTATTTTTTTTTATTATGTAAATACTGTAGTAAAAAAATTTTAAACATTGAATTAGCCTATTTTTAACCATGATTGGGAAACTGGTTTCGTCTACATTTGTCAAACAGAATCTACTACAGTTGTGTATCAACAGCTTAATTTATCAAATTGTGTGTTTTTTTTTTTAAAGAAACTTTACCTGTAAAACCAGTAGTTTAGTCCCTACGTGATGAGTAGCTACTCTTGATATTTACCCAATAAAATAATTTTTTTAGCTATTTGGATAATGACAATGCTTTGTAATTAAATTAATTTTTTATGTGTTGTGTGTGTGTGTGTGTGTGTGTGTGTGTGTGTGTGTGTGTGTGTGTGTGTGTGTGCTGCTGCATGGTAAGGTAAATAGAAATGCTCCTGATGAATTTCGTGAATTTTTGTTCATGATACAAAAATAACCAAGAAAAACAAATCTGATGCATGAAAAAGGCATTTTAAACTATGTATGGCAAAATGTTAAATTGAGATACAATTTTGTGCAGTAGAAAATGATAATGAAGTGAATATGTCGTAACTGTGTGTGGGTGGACGTCAGAATAAAACATGGTAATTGATGACATTGTGTGAAGACAAGCAAAACAAACTTTGCATTAAGATAGAAAAGCTGCTTTTCTAGACATAGAGGAAAACGAGCAATCATTTACGTAGTTTAATAAAAGTAACAAAATTTACAATACTGTATTGCAGACATGGTAGAGGTTTGTTGACTGCAGAAGAAAGAAAATGAGCGCAAAGTTTCTCTACTCGTATGTCCTTCCTTATACAATATTTTCTTATGGGGAAAGGGAAACTAAAACATTTAGTGTCCTTTTTGAGCAGCTTAGAAGCAGTTTTTTTTATAACATATGCCGAAACATTCTATAGGCAGCATTTGAAGGTAGCATTAGACCCTTGTGGCTTCTAGGAGTTTTACAACCAGGCTGAAAACAAATTTTAAAAGCTCGACAAGATACCTAGGAAGCAGACGCAAGGAAAAGTTTGTCTTACTTTGCATTTTCTGTTGTAGATACAATTTCCAACCAAGAAACTAATAGATAGAAACAAAACATCTTTCTTTCTGTGCTCTAGCTTTCTAGAATGGCAACTCAATCTCTGGTTGCATATAATTCTGAGTTACACAATATTTTTAAAAGAGCGCAACGCTTCATTGTAGCTTGCATTCTTGAAATTCAGACAAAGAAAATGTTGTGCAAATTTTTACTGATTCCATACTTTCTTTGCTATATTAGCCATTTTTCCTTGACAACCAAATAGCAAACTTCAAAACCAAAGAGAAATTTTCTACCAATATTATAAATGTAAGTACGATCTAACATTATTATTACAAGTGAATTTAACTAAATTTGAAGCCTAAAAAAGTATGTATACAGTACATAATTCTTCAAATAATTTAAAATTACCTCAAATTGAATAAAATGTACATTACATAGAAATTTACGGATGTATTCGTTACCAAAACTAATTAAATGATAACCTGTAATATCTTTATATTACAATACCGAAGTAATTTTGTATAATACACAACCCCTTGCATACAGTTTACAATGAAAAGTATATTATGTTACATTTTAAGAAAAAAAAATCACAAATATAAAGTAATCTTTTTAATGTAACCGTGAGTTAACGTATTTCGTACGGCATTTAAAATTTTTTTGGTATGTGTCTTTAATTTCATCAACTTGAAGAAGAGGTTGTGCAGAGGTCTCAACATTTCCGCAAATATGTGAAGGAAGCATTGCATAGCGTGCAGGTGGTTTGCCTATGTCGCAGGTAGCTCTTGGGGCTATCGTTTAAATAATAGAAATGCAGTTGCATTTTAAACAAAAAATATTTTGACTAATTTAAAACATAATTGAAAAGCACAAAGACAGAAATGTAATAATAAATCATTGGAAGAATTACGACAGTTATTTTTAATGTGGCACGTTTATACAGCATACAAAACATTGAACAAATATAATTTATAAAATTGTTTTTGGCTACCTCGTTACCCGAAAGAATAACATATTAATTTGATGATTGATTTGGAAAGACTGATTATATGTAAACAGTTAAGATACACAAGCACTTGCAGAGCACCATGGAGCTTGATAGCTACCCACAATGTGCGATAACGTGATTCGTGATGTTTCGCCAAGCAATAGTATGCTTCTTTATGCGATGTTTCGGGAACTGATATGTGTTCCAGTCTTCGGCACATGAACAATCTGAGGAACTTCAGTACAATGACTGTGACATCTGGAAAATTTAGGATCGATACCTACTTCAAGTCCGTCCAATAACCGTGCAGCTGCCTTCTGATTGGTTGCACAGCTTTTAATGGGCTCACGTGCTACTATGATTGATTGTTTATTATTGATATTGTTTAATAGTTTTGTTGGTAAATTTTATTAGTTTTATTTCAAAACAGTTCCTTTTTAGAGGAATTAATAGGTATATTTTTTAGTTATAAACTATGTTGGCTGAAGATATTACTATTGCTGACAATGAGTGTTATTCATTTATTTTTTAGTCTGGTTTACTTCTAGGGTAATTGGAGGAGAATAAAAACATTTCTCAATTCTCACATATTTTGTACAAGAATACTACATACAGTTTTCTTGAATGATGCGTATGATTATAAATATATCTTTATCGTAACAATTATCTGTATTTCAATTATGTGAATTTAAAGGTCTTTGTGGTTTTATATAGTATTATTTAATTTATTTGTACAATTGTGCTCATATTTTATGGAGATGAATAATTAATGTTATTTTAAAGTAACTCAGTATTTATTTACTGTAATTAATATGTAGTCCATAATTGGACGTTATTTATTTTGAGATTTTTATATATTTGTTGCAGTGGGAGTTAACAATTAAATTTTTTTGGAACATGGACATATGCCATTCGCCCATTCCTCATATTTAGCTGATCAAACCTGTGTTGGATGACAAAGTACGAAAAAAAAAAAAAAAAATGCACAGAAAAAAAAAAACAATCCCAGAGGAATTTTTTTTCTGTCAATTTTTTTATTTTTTTCTTTTTCTTTTCAAAATAAAAGTTACATTAGACAACAAAGAATTCCAGAAATGGAATTCAGTTGAATATCGCCACAACACCCAGGCACAAAAGACAGACACAAATATAGAACCAGATTCCCAATATGAAACAAGATGGAAAAACAGTGAACAACAAACACAAGACAATAGACAACACAACACAAGTTAAAACCAATGAAAACTGCCAATATTGGCTGAGCAGCTTAGAGACCATCCGGGCTATATAAGCCCCATTTCTCTAGCGAACTTCATTCTCATATTGGTGTTTCGACCAGCTGCGTCTCAGCCTGAAGACGGGGATGGATTGCAATCCCCGAAACATTGCAGTTTTCATTTTTAACTTGTATTGTGTTGTCAATTGTCTTGTGTTTGTTGTTCACTGTTTTTCCATCTTGTTTCATTTTGGGAATCTGGTTCTATATTTGTGTCTGGGTGTTTTGGCATATTTGACTGAATTCCATTTCTAGATTTCTTTGTTGTCAAATATAACTTTAATTTTAAAAAGAAAAAAAAATTACAGAATTTCTCTGGGATTGCTTTTTTTCTGTGCATTATATACATTTTTTTCTTTTACGTTTTCGTACTGTGTCATCCAACACAGGTTTGATCAGCTAAATATGAGCAATGGCGTATGTCCACAATCCAATAAAATTTAAGTTATGTATTTTAGCGTTGTAATTTTTTTCTGTTAGTCTCCATATCCACATGGTCTAACTGGGTGTCTGGCGACCTGGACATTTGTGAAAATTCTGGAAGTTACTAAAGTTGTATAGTTATTTGTTAACTGTTCGGTATTTCTGTAAGTTTTTCCTGAAAACAAGCTTTGTTTTACTAAGAGAGAAAAGATGAAATAATGATGTGCTATATTCAGGCTCTAATGCCTATTATTTGAATTCAAGTTGGTGGCAAAATATTATTATTTTTTGCATCTAAAGCTGTGTGATTGTCATGTCTAAAGGTGTTTAATTGAGCCATTAGTTTTAATTATTGCATATTTTGTACCAATCTAGATCAGTAGTGACAAATATATTTGTGTTGACGATGTCATTGCTACCTTAACCTAGAATGTGTTTTGTAGATAATGTCGAATATTTTGTAATACAGTAAAAATATTGCTTATCTGACATGAACGGGCCATTAGAACATTGAAAATGTTACGAAAAACTTATTAAATGTCACACTACATGTCCTTTTTTATCACAAAAATTATATATATATATATATATATATATATATATATATATATATATATATATATATATATATATATATATATATATATATATATGTTGTAGGAGTAAAAAAATAGAATATGCACATACTATGTAGCAACTTAAATTTACCTTGTCAATTTATAAGTTTATGTATTCCTGTTGTGTGGCGCAGGATAATGCAGAATGCGGGTAAATGAAAGTCAGATAAACAAGACTATATGTACTGTAGTTACAATTTTCGAAGGAAAGTACAGTAGATTTCAATTATAGAAAAAATTTGGCCATGCAGTGGTAATTTTATACCCATATTGTATAAATAAAGGAGTGGTCACACCTGGTATAATGCAGAATTGTTTTCCTGCCGTTAAGCAGTATGTCCCACAACATGAGTATTGTGACGTGCTTATACTTTATTTGTACATTATCTATGTGTTTACATTTTTCTGGAAAATTTGAATTTTCATTTGGAAAATCTAGAAAAGTCAGGGAATTTTCTTATTCTTGTTTCCATAGCATTTTGTGACTTTACCAAGCATGTTCGGCCAGTCTGAATTTTTCCTTTTCACTTTACATAGTACTGTTTTGGTGTTATTTGATGCGAGGGGATAGAGGTCTTGATGCGAATGGATAGAGGTCTTGATGCGAATGGATAGAGGTCTTGATGCGAATGAATAGAGAGGTCTTATGTGAGTGGGTAGAGGTCTTTTATGTGAGTGGATAAAGGTCTTTTATGCAAGTGGATAGAGGTCTATTATGCAAGTGGATAGATGTCTATTATGCAAGTGGATAGAGGTCTTTTATGCAAGTGAATAGAGGTCTGCCAGTTTCTCCAATATACATGCTTCCACATTTGCCAGAGGTTTTGTACTCAGAGTTCTGAGTTTTCAATTGTTATGTTTTTGGTTCCACTTTTGTCATAATGTTTTTGATTGTGGGAGGGGAACAGAAAGCTGTTTGTAGGACGTACTTATTGCCAAATGGTCTTATTTTCTTTGAGAGACCTTGAATACACGATATAACCAATGTGTCCATTGGCTTTTCAGTTAATTCCTGTGGAATAAAAAATGATTTTTTTTTTTTGTGTTTCTCTATGGTTGTAATAAGGTAACCATTTGCCAAGAGCTCTTTTTTCAAATAATTTACCTTATCTGCATTTGATTTTTAATCACTGCATATTATATCTGCCCTGTTTTTCAAAGTGTTTATTATACCCATTTTTGTGGAATTTGAGTGGCTGGACTCGTAGTGAAGGTGTTGTCGAGTATGGGAAAGTTTTCTGTATACTTTAGTAGTGTTCTTGTTGCTTTACCTAGATACCAAAACATCTGTAAAATTGATGCTTCCATCGTTTTCAGTTTCATAGGTGAACTTAACAGACGGTCTGAGTGAATCAACGAAATTAGCAAATTGTTTTAGTTTTTCAGGTCCATGTTTCTAGAAGAGAAAGGTGTCGTCAATGTAGTCAGACTTCAGGTGGAGTGGTGGTTGTTTGCAGTGCTTTTTTATCGAAGTTCTCCATGAAAATGTTTACAATGAAAGGCAAAAGTGAGACCCTTTGACATACCATCTGTTTTTTTTATAAAATTGATCTTTAAATTGCAGGTAAGCAGTGTTGACATAGAGAGTAATGTGTTCTATGATGGAGGAAATAGGTAGATTTGATCTTTCCTTTAGTTATCCAAGTTTGTTTCAATGACTTTGCGTCGGTAACAGGAACATCGGTGAAAGATACTGTAAATTGAAGCTCATTAAAGTGTCATCTGATGCTATTTCCGATATTTGAGCTATGGAAATGAAATGGCCTGGGCCATGGGTTGGAGATGTTCTTGTACAACTGTATGAATGTATCTCTGTATGCTGTGCAAGTAAAGTATGCTGAGTCAATTACAGACCAGCCTTTAAATATGGAGGAATGAAAAATGGAGCCAATACGCAATAACCTCAATGTATTAAAATTATTGACTTATTCACTTTCATTCTAACCTCTCACATGTATATATCTGTGTGTGTGTTTATGTATGTGTGTGCGCATGTGTACACACACACACGTTCTGAATTGAATGTGACAAAATAATGCAGTGTTCACCGAGCTTATAACGTTGTTTATGTATTTCAAATGTGTTATGAACTAGAAGTATACTACATATAGTAAAAATAGTAATACAAGTAATTAAGTCACCATCTACTCAGTGTGCTTACACAGTGTCAACACTGCGAGCAAGTGAATGTGTGTGTTTCAGGTGGTGGTAGTGGTGACGTGTGCAGGCACAAGTGTCTCGAGCAGCACAGAGACACAGCAGCAGAGCAGCAGCCATGATGTAGAGAATGGCTCGGGAACTGTGCAGTGGTGCACACCCGTAACGTTGCACCACTCTCTCTTCAGCACCATCACTGGTGACGAGGACGCAGACTACTCTGAGAACCAGGTCATCTGGGAAGGAGATGCGGAGGAACTGTCTATGTGCAAGCGCCAGAAGGTGCGGGCACATTCCAGTTCTTCCAGCGAGCGTGATCAGGTGGATAAACCGGAGACAGTGGTTTGCGAGGTACCAGACACCGTCAAAGTAGTGAAGCGGCCCAAGAAGTACAGTCACGTGAGAGAAACTGGCAGCAGCGAGCTGAACCCGCTGGAGGACAATGTGCAGCAGGTACGTGAGCGATTGGAGATGTGCTGTGAGTGTCAGGAACAGAATTGTTTCAAGGGTCTGAATCCCGAGAGTGTTTACCGTCACAGACTGAACATTGCGGAGCTGACCAAAGAAGAACACGACATGTACCTCATGGGCGTTACCATGGCCGTCCTCACCAACCCCGACTTGACGGTGAGACATAAGGAGCGCAGGCGACTGAGGTCTCAGTATGTTTTCCAAGGAAGGCGTGTGTGCCTCGATGCTTTCCTGTATTTGGAAAACTGTACACACTACCAATTGAAGCGCATTAGGAAGCATGTGATGACACGTGGCGTGACGCCCCGTATTCATGGCAACCACGGCAAGAAACCCCACAACACGTTCTCACTGGACATATATCGCCATGCCACCATGTTCCTCAAGCATTTTGTCATGACACACACCACGCCTTCGTCTGCACCCCAAGCAGCAACGCAGTCCACATCTGGCATGCAGTCCACCGAAAAGCAGAAGACAGTTTCTAAAACTCCACCTTTGTATCTGCCCCCGGAAGTGACTCGGAAAACCATCCACAATGCGTACCGGGAGTATTGTGAACTGTTTGAGCCCACCATCAAGGTGATGGGCTACTCGACCTTCCGTCACTTCATGAAGGAACAGTTTCCTCACGTCAAGTTCCACAAGATAGAGACAACGAAGTCACCAGGACAACCGAGCACAGCGGGGGTTTCTGGCAAGACAAATTCAGACGGGGACCGCAATGTGCAGCAGTTCCCGAAGCAGGAGAAGGACACGGGAGACAGCGCAGATGACTCTGACGGAGCAGACCAGCAGGAAGATGAGGAAGTGGTAAAGGTTCAGCAGCTGCAGGAAGATGTAAAGATTCAGCAGCTGCCAGTCGTGTTCTCTGACGGCAGTCCTGTGTCTGCAGAGAAGCAGACCACTTACATTGTGGCACCAGTATCGCAGATCATACAAGGTCCTAATATCGTCACGAGCACAGAGGGTTACTCTTCGTATCAGCTCAGCACGGCACCGGCAGAGTGTTTCTCATCTCAATCAGAAGTAGAGACTATCACCGTCACCCCGGTGATAGGAACCCCGCTGACGGCTGCCTACAGCTTTACTACATTATGAAGCAATGCTCCTCTATGCTAGAGGAACAGCTTTTGGTTCTTTGTTTAGTACCTGCTCGGTAGCATCTCGGAAAATAATTTACAGGTTTTGCCAGCAGTTGGCCATGCTGTGTTAGTGATTTGATGAGCAGGCACTGGTTTTTATTTATATAGGACTGTAGGTGGAATACAATTTCACTTTGCTGGCCATAATAGAATGGTTTCTGAAACTGGTGACATAACTATGTTTTGCATAGCCACATGGCGTATATGTGGCATGTTGTAGTTGAGGTTTGTATAGCTTCCCACTGTTTGAAAGACGGAGGGGGGGGGGGAGGAATTGTTGAACCAAAGTATGTATGTATTTAAAGTTTTGATCAAACAAAATATTATATGATAATGTTGTTGTATTTGATTCGGAACTTCATATTTCAACAGAGAATGTCGCCCCTTTTTCTCATTAGCTTAAAACACTTGGTTTATTATGTTTGAACATTTGTAAGTGAAGATGGTAAGAGCAGATTAATCTCCTTTATTTATTTTTTCGAAGGTAAAAACAGTGGTACTTTAGTGCGATAATGCACCGCACTGCCAGTAGGTTAGCAGTATAGTTTGTACATATTGAAATGTATGTAAAGGAACGACTTCAAATATTTTTTGCAATACATATAATTGTCACGCCATTCTTGGTGATTGGAACTGTACTAAGGCATGGATTGTTATAACTGAATGATTGAAATTATGTGCTATTTGGAGTTTTACTGCAGTGGGAGAGATTCTAATAGAAGAGAATGGAGTCAGCCAATATTTCATAAAAAATGCAGAATTTTAAATGAAAATTTAAAAATTTCAAAAATTTTTTAAAAATGCAAAATTGTTTTATTTTTTGTTTTTATATGGGTCAAATCACAGCCTACAACATTGTTATGCACTATGAATTTTTTTCGGTTTGGTATGTTAGTTGGTTTTAGTGGCATACTTAAAACCGTAAAGTACAAATTTTGATGTTTGCGACTCATTACGCAAAAACTATGAGAGATACAAAAATTTCCTTTGAGGAAGATTTAATCACAATTTATGTCTAAAATAAGAAAAAAATATCTGGTACAAATATAAAAATAAAGAAAGATGTTGAAAATTGAGGTGAACCGTGCTCTTAATGTTACTTAACAACTGATAAGTACATTGTAACTACAGGATTTATCTACTAGATCACATTTGGTTACTGGGGTTGTGTGCCGTGGCTAACTATTTGTAATTCTTTATAATTGTAATGTTCTTTGTGATTTTTGGGCATTTTTATATGAATGAGTAATTTAAATTGTAGATGTTAAGTTGATATCGGCAGATACAGGAGTTTTTTTAATCATTTTGTCTTCTCTTTCATGTGGTCATATTGATAGAAACTTTAGTAGAGCTCTGTATTTGTTTTTAACTATGCAACTCGCAGGCAGAGACATTATAGCTGAATGGACTGGAGTTTGAAAGCATTGAGAAGGAATGTGAAAGAGGCCCTCGTCAAATTGTTACGTGAATAAACAAAACAAGTTTGACCTTACTGTAACTTGCTGATGCTTCATCTGTTTGTTTCTGTAATGTTTAGTCAATGGAAGGCAAAATATTAGGTTTCGAGTGCTGAAGTAAAAGTTGTTGAGTATCATGAACTTCTTGTTTACAGAAGTACAGTTTCCATATTGCGAGCTGCCCCTGATAATAAGTGCCATAATCTATTATGAGGCTGTTTCCTGTTACAGATTACAAAATACTTACAAGTTATGTTAAGATTTTGCACAATGACTTAGCTAACAGGACTCGAGACAGTAAAACTTAGTAGCTCCGTGGATAGGTGTATGAGCTGTGTATGTGGTATCTGCATAACAGTAAGGTTATTTAGAGTTGACGGTCATGCTACTAGTCAGGTAGCATGCGCTGTCGTCACCACTTGCAGTCAGCCTGCTCCTGTTGTCAGCTGTGATACTTTCCAACATTATATGATGTGGATGTTAGTCAGTGATCTTTTCAACAGGTATATGACATAAGCATTGGTCCAGTTATAAAGCTGAAGTTTATGTCATAACGGTACAGTTAGGCAATAGAATGATGACTAGGGAATTTGATGGTTACAAAAGTTTGGTTCATAACTGTTGGAAGTAAAGGGACTGGTTAAAGGTAGTTAATCCTCATGCAATTTTGAAAGCCCTAAAATCAAAAAATTTTAGCAATGTAGAGCAAAAGTTCAGTAAGAATAACTTAATTTCTTTCGCATGTAGACATGTACAACATTTCAAGAGGTTAGCCTGGGGTGGGCAATATTTCTTAACTTGTGGCATAAAAGTCCAAGTGTCCAAAAATTTGTGATTTGATTGCCAGGTCAACTCACTGTTAACTCTACACTAGAGCAGGATATTCACAATAAGAACATTCACAATAACATGAAAAATGTTTGACCACTAGGCATTAACATTACCATAGTGAAGTGTTCTAAATATTAAGTAATGGAGCACAAAAAATATTGTTAACTTGTAATGAAGAAAGGTGTGGTGCTTGAGGTTGATAATTGAATACAGTACTATTTTATTGTATCTTATGGAAAGTGTAAGGTGATTATACATATTTGTGTAGTTCTTTTTTCATTATTTTTACTCTGCACTTTGTGAAATATTATTGTAAAACACTGTAAGAAGTTTTCTGCGGGGACTGGAAAATTCAAACTTCTTAGCCTCAACAATTCTTAAAAGGATCAAATGTTTACTATACAAAACTTGGAAAAATTTTAAATTTGTTAGGGGGGAAAACTTCTCAAGAGGGATATATTGTAATGTACTGTACATAACAACTGCTGTTGTCATTGTGATGACAAGTGTATAAATTATTTAAGGTTAATTTTGAATTACTGCCATCTTAAAACACTGAATTGGTTGCAAGCATTCAGTCTCAAACTAGGGAAACATGTTTACATGACTGCACCAAACTCTAGCAGGTTTCATAAAAGCTTCATGATGTAACTAAGCTGTGTATATTTGTATTGTTTACGTAAGGTTCGAAGTTAGTTTGCTAACACCAGAGGAATGTTTGTACAATATAGACAGTACTGTTGGTTTTAGGTCATAAAGTTTGGAGAAACACTTGCCTGGCTTATAATCGTTGATCTGTTGGTAAGCTAGTTTGAACCAGACATGTGGGTATCTCACTAAGTGTGTTCACAGAATTACAGTTGCCGAGTTAATGAGCAGAGAACTTGTAATCATGTATGAACTCAATGATGCCATGTTATACAGTAGTTCTGTGTGAAAGGCTGCAAGCCACAATGTTCCTTGGTTCATTGTATATTTGTCAGTTCCAAGTGGCAAGTTGTGCACTGCTTCTAGGAAAATAATTATTTGGGTTGTTATGTTTTTTGCATGTGAAAGTTGTATTATAATTCTTCTGTAGCTGCCATGCAGACTGTTCTGATTTAGATTTTGGTGATTAGGAAATTATATGTACAGTGTTATTTTTTACTTGGTTTTTCTTCCTTGTTTTCTGGAAAGTTTAATTTTTTGGATCACTGGGTCATTAATATTTAGAAAGTGGTGATCTTATGGGAGATGCAGAGCAAAGTGGATGACACCTGGTGATGAGTTTATGAACCCTCAGAATGGTGATATCAACTGTGCACGAGACTTTGTAAATTTAAACAAACTCGCGTCTTCATTGCTACATGTATAGAAAGTACATTTAAACCACCATTCTGGTTGTCTAGATGATGCGACGGTGCTGCTCCTAGTATTACTTTGCATCTCCCATGTACAGTGTTGTACCAGCAGTGTCTGCAATATGCGTTGTGCTCTCCACTCTAGAGTTCCTTTGAAACCTGTTGTAAGTATGGCTTAAGGCAGCCACCTACCCCATACTTCAAATGTCTTGCAGTGTTTTCATAAAATGGTTTTTTTCTACGAAAATATTCCATGTGTGGCCATTGTGCCAACGGATGAAAAGAAAACAACTTCAGGCAAGGTCGGAACTTCGTTAAGACGCCACACTCATTAAAAAAAAACCGTTTCTAAGCTCTCCAACATGGCTAAAAACTGCCTTTTCAGACTTCCGTCCTTCAAAATGTACTAACCGGATGTGTGTGAAAGTCAGATTGCGACCTGCACTGGACTTAGTTGCAGACTTTCCACCAATAAAATTATATGGTCACCGCTTAGTGTTCCATAGTAAAAACCGTTCGGCGAGAACCTTGCACGCTAGTTCAGCACTTGGCTCGTTGAGGCGACGTAGCATTTGATGCGCCATGTGTGTTTCAAGGTCGACCTTACTTATCCGTCGTTTTTGAGCCTCTCACTCGCGGGTAGGGGGCCTTTAAAATTCTATACAAGTTTTTACAGTTCCAAGGACAGACTGTTTAAGTCACTTACTATGTATTTACATCAACACAGCACAGTGCAGGTGCTGAGAAAGTAAGACAGGTCTTTCTTGCACCTTTAGTCTCAGTAGGAACTGTGGAGACACTCCACGTCTTTGAACTGTGCGTGCACAAAGTGAAATGTACTTTTGCTGAAGTATTTTTGTAGGTGAATATTTATAACCATTTCATACCCATCTTGTGACGTCTTGCACTGCTGTGTATATTAATAGTACTACGGCGCAACCAGACAACGCAGGTGCAAATTTTGCGTTGCCCATATAATTTGCGTTGCCCATATAAAGCTGTATTTTAATTGACCCCCTGCCTTTTAACACTTAAAAGATTCCACACATTTCCTAGAGGTCAAAACAAGCCAGGAGTCAATTGCCACGGTTCTGTTGGTCCGCACAACTTCCGACATTTACCATACTGTGCTACGTTTGCAATTGATTGATTTTTCATCCAACTACGTGCCAGGTTGACTGTTGCACAGTCAAAGAGCTAAAACGTAAATAGTATTGTTTACAAGCAGTGTCCATAACAGTACTATAAAGAATTAGATATTTGTTGTTATAACTAAAATTATCGTAAATGCCGCAGTACAGTTCTTGTAAATTACTGGTGAACACTAATGAGATGCTCTTTTGAATTTTTACTTCATGGGCAGAAAAATCATTGAAACCTAGAAAAACTTAGAAATAGTCTTCAATGTGTTAAAATCTCTACTTATGCTTCAAGCATTTAATGGCCTCAAATTTAAAAAATACTATTATGTCTGCAAATTGCCGCCATTGCAGTTGTACACCCATCGGTATTGGGACTTAAAATTTGTAGTTAGAGATGCTGTAAGTATTATGTATCTATATTTTCAGATTTTATAGGGAATTAGTTTTTGTTGCTTTCCTTCTCAGGTATATAGTTAAGTACTTGCAATTTTACTGAACTCTAATTCAGAGTTTTATGAAGTACATACATGTTTAAGATCTTTTTTTTTACCATTCTGTCACTGCATGCGCAGAAGTGCACTGTTTTGTGTCAGTCAAGGTCCCGGAAAGTATGTATTATTCTTCTATGGTCAGCAGATATGCTTTCACATTTTCACGTCTGTTAGTGCGTGTTGATTTTAAATTAAGTATAGCATTTTTTTTATCATGTCCTAATGTGGGGAGTTGTGCAATAAGTTTATGTTAATCCAGAGTTCAATATAAAATATGAGGAATATGGTAAATTTATCTCTTTAAATGTCAGTAGAATATTGTGCATTTTTAGATTAGAGCCAAGTAAACATACTTGATTTGTAAAATATTAACTGTATTAATTGAAACATCAGGGATCATTAATTACAGTACATTTAGTTGATGCACAAGAATGACAATTATGTGAGTGTGGTTGGCATTCAAGTGTCTTATCTGTATTTGTGGATTTTATTATGAATTAACTTTTGTTGGCCTGCTTCCATTTACAGACGTGTGTTCTGAGATGCTGTTCATTGCATTTCTTACTTACTATCATGTTGTTATGATTTGGGAGAGTTTTTAAATCAAATATGCCAGGAAATTATGGAACCTCAAACACAAATGTTGATGGATGTAACTTTCCAGCAATAAAAATGTTGAATTTTTTTTTGTTGTGTAGTTTTGTACAGTAACTATTATTTTATTCGAAAATTAGTTTAGTTATTACTGGTTTCTGCTGTTAAAGTAAATAAGTCATTTTTGTGTGTATAACAGAAATGTTGCAATATGTGAAACTTAATTTCATCACACAACAGAAGACTAAATTTAAAATGCCAGTCACAAAGTAGCTTTTCCTGTAAGTTAGGATTGGTACTTCCGACAGTTTTAATACAGCTGCACAGTTGACTTCAGTTTTTGAAATGTGGAAGAAAATGTGATCATCAGTAAGTGGGGTTTGTTTTCATGGGGGATGGGGCCACATTGCAGGTAAAATCTAATGGCTCAGCTGCGAAAAAATCTGTTGTTGATTAGTGGTACTGGAGATAAAATGTGATCTTGTAGAGAACATTTTCAATTGCAATGTAATCACAACTGAAGATCAATGCCGCTGTATTTAGGCTATTATATTTTTGAGTTGCATTGTTTATGTTGGTGTGTAAGCTCTGGGCTGTGGAAGGCATGCATGTCTGCAGTTGTGTTGTGTTTGGCAGTTGGTAAGCATGCTTCTCAGCAAGAAGTAGCTAGCCTGGGAATTGGTTTCCTCCCATCCCTCTTGCGGTCACTCTGACAGATTACAGAGTGTAGCACATCGGAAGTTATGTACGATTAGGAGCAGAAGTGTTGACATTATTAGTTAGTGTGGTGTACAAGTTGTTTGATTAATTTTCCATCATTTTCATGTTTTCAGGCCACAGTATAATTTTGTTTTATTTAATGTTAAAAGTAATTTTGTTTGCAAACAATGCAGGTGTGCTGGCTGGAGGATTACCGCTTACAATGAGTCGAGGTACAAGTTGGACAAATGAATTAGTGCTAAAGTTAGTATGAGTAGAGACTGCAAGAGTGGCAGATGAAATTACAGAAGTTTCAGCAGGATATAGTAGATGCTGCCTGCTAGCATGTGACGTGTGGCAAGGTAAGCTCCAACCGACGTCCTCCCGAAACTTAACATGCAGTCTCAACAGTACGAAATAAACAACTCAAGTGACTGTACAATTGATTGCTTATATATTTAGAGCCAGGGATTTTTGGTGAGAACTATGCACCAACTTGTTCCAATGCCTCACGTGCACAGCTACAACTCCGCTTCGTTATCAGCGATTGGATGTTGGTAATTCGCAGTGTCTTAGGATTCTACCGGAACACAGACACGTGTGGTTTCGCAGTAACCTTATTGTCATCGGCACTGTTGAATGAGCGATGCCTCTGTACAACGCAGGTGCTGCCAATAACCACAAAACAGAGCTACTGTACTGATGTGCATGTAAGGGACTGTTGCAAAAACCACTGGTTCTAACTATATGGCTCAGGTAATCATTCACACTTGTGCACACTGCAGGACAGGTGCAGTGCAAGAAACTTTATTACAGTAGATGTCCATTTTGTAGTTCATATTCCACGATTGAGTGCACTTTTTGACAAGTAAGTTTCATTTTTAAAAAACTACGGTATTTGCTTGAATCTTCTAAGACACCATCAATTCTAAGATTCACCAGTTTTTTTTTTTTTTGGAGGTAGTGAGTGAGGAGAGTTTTCTCTGATTCTAAGACACATCTAGCTTGTCAGAAATTTCTTAAGAAAAATTTGGTTCTGGTAATCTAGATGCAACGATAAAAACCTGCTTAGAGAAATGATACTAATGAAATATTAAGCTTATATATTTAATTACTAATTAAGAGAAGGGAAACTTACTTATGTGCAATATCACTAGTAGTTTGCTTCCATTATAAATTAAGGATTACCAGTACGATATTTCACAATTGTCTTAAATTGAAAGAAAAATTATTCACACATGGGTCACTGGACTGTTTTCAATAAGAAATCTACAAAAAAGAATAGCATAACATAAATAATTGGCTAAAATTATTTTTTGAAGTTCAACTATGGTATTAACAGTCAAGTGTCTAGCTGTAACTAGTCATCTGTTCCATCCACATTGTTGGAAAGACAGTATTGTTAAATATCTTTACTGTAAGATCTTCAGGGATCCTATCCGTACATTCAAAATCCATTTTGTAACAATAGACAGACACCCTCTTTATCCTGCCAGCTGGTTAAATTGGCAGTCTTTAAGAGAGAGCTACTGGTTGTATTGTGTATGCACACTGTCTTTAAAAGGCGTGTTAATGCAGACATCTAGGGGCTGCAATTAGTCATGCCACCAGGAATGACAACTTGACCATACTTATTATGTTTCAATTTCTGTTTGATGTCTTCAGTCGGATGTCCTCGAAATGCATCTAGTACCAACATTGATTGTAAATTCAATGCATTTCCAGGTCTCCTGAGCAACACTTTCTCACACCAGTCAAGCATTGGCTCATTAGTCATTCACCCTTTCTCTGGGACTCTCGACTAAAACTTCTCTTGGGAAAACTTCAATTTCTTGCAAAGTTTTTCTTTTAAAATTAACATAAGATGGTAATTTTTTTCCATCAGCTGTACAGCACAGCATCACTGTGGCTCTATTTTTCCCCATCAGTAGAAATTACTCTACTTGTTTTCCTCCACTCTCAACTATGGTATGTGAGAGCATTAAAAAAAAAAAAACTGGGGTCTCGTCACAGTTCCAAATTTGCCCTTACAAATAACTATTTGCCTTTCTCAACCGCATGACATATGTCTGGAACTGTAGCAATTTATCATTATAGTTGGCTGGCAGTTTCTGAGAAATTGATGTGCATCGGCGAAATGAAAATCTTGCCGTTTTGTGAATCAAACAATTCATACATGACTTGCCCTGAACTGGTGTTGTGCAATACCAAGTCGTGTTGCAATCTCCATCGCTTACAATATTATTACTTCGCAAGATACTGTGACTCCACCATTCCATTGTGCAACAACATTTTCCACCTCTTTTTTTCAATTTGTGGGAAAGTGCCACGTTTCAGCCTTTGAAAACCCTTCCTTAAACTTCTGGATACAAATACATTACATGACTATCTTTCCTCCAATGACGAATGTTGCGCTAATAATTTCGAAATGTGAACCTGCCATGTTTCCATTATTTTCTGCAAAAGTAATTACTTTTTGTTTCAGTGAGGTAGTGTAACACACAGGTTTTTCTGCCATTGTACACAAAGTATTGTAATTGGCACCAAAACAAATATTACTATCATAATCTGTACAACATGCAGTTGACCTTGCAGAGCTAGATAACAGGGCTATTCCGTGACATGCACGCAGTTGTTGCTTTACCTGTAAGATGGGCAGAGAGAGAAAGAGAGTATTTTTTTTTAACAAACCTGCTAGGTGACTTGACTCGGTGCCTGTTGGCAATCATGGTGGACAATGTTTGCATGTGCGTACTTACAGAATTTGCCTGACGTGTACCGTAAGTCACGAATTTCAGCTTATGAAGCATGTATGCAACATTTTTCTAGATGAAAAAAAAAAAATATTACATAAATTATGATGCCTACTTTAAATAATGTAAAGGAACAATGTTTTTATGGGTCTAAGATGCGCTGAAGGCATTGTTTTCTATCATGTGGTACATTCACTTGGACGTGTTAATGATGTGCATTCGTTTTTAATTATTTGTATTAAAATAATTTTAGCAAAAAGGTAGTGCAGTTCAATAAAAAACTTACGAATACTAAGCGTCCAGAAAAAAAACTTTTGCCATAAAAACATTAGTAGTTGATTGTAAGACTCATCAGTGGGAAGAAAAAAAAAAGTGTCTTTGACTCAAATAAATACGGTAAATTCAAATTTTGACTCGTAAAACAGAGTAAAACTCACTGAATAAGTGAATGAAGAAAATCAATGTTGGACAGGGATTAATCTAGCTTTGGGTTTTGGGAAGGAGGAGTGGGTGTGCCTCAAAAAGTAGATGTAGTTGTCAGTTGGTCCTCACCATAAAAATTTATGTTTAAAGGTACAAAATGGTGCCTACATCTCTTTTGTAACCAACTGGCCAAACTGACCACTAATTTCACGGTTTCAGCGTTGCTACTAGGGCAGTCAAAATATTTGGTTTAGTGTTCGCTTCTAAACTATCGACAACCATTTCAACAGGTTACTTTCCAGGATACGGTAGGTCCAAAATATTTGTGTAGGTTATCAACTGCATGAGGAACGAGCTAGGTGATTTCCTAATTAGTATCTTTTTTAAATAACAGACCATAATCCGGTGAAGTTCGTGATATAAAAAGCGTAAAACTCATTATGTGGATAATCCGACTGTTTGAAATCTATTGTACATAAAAAGTCAACTACATCAATATCAGTACTTTCCTTCAGCAGAGGAATGTTCTTCAACAAAGATTGGTGTCAACAAATGTTTGCCTACCATTAACTGTGATTCTACGACAGTATATTGATCAGGTTTGGAGGAACACCTTTTATCCTTCCTGTTAGATGCCAAGTCACGCCATTACAGTGTAGGTCATCCAGGGACATTTTGTCTTTATCAATCTCTAGGATATTTAATTTCGTTAGCGTTTGGGCCAACACACAGTTCGACAAATCCTGAATCCAACTTGTCACGAACAACGATTTATTAGTGATAATAACTACTTGATTACTTGTTATAAGTACACATACTACACAAAGTATCGCAAAACTATCAAACATTAGATCCTTCAACTTGTGATAAAAAAAAATATATCCCTGGTTCAAAAGCGTTATAAAAGTCATCCTCTTGGTAACGACACAATGCTTTGCATCTGTTAGATTGTAAACCTATCTCCTCACCCATCAGACTGTCAAACAAATGAACTTGATTTTTCAATGTACATAATGGCTAATTTCATACCAAACATTTCCTAGGAAGGGTGTGTTATAGTGCTCATCAAGGGAAAAAAAAATTTATATATATATACACACACACACTCACTCACTCACTCACTCACTCACTCACTCTCTCTGTCAGCCGTCCTGTGTGTCGACAGACACTAACAAATATCAAATTATGTGCATCATGTTTACCATAACTATCAAGTGTTTGCAAGCGACTCAAAATTACAATTTCTATCCATCTATGCTTGTGTTAGACATGCCCCCTCCCACCCAAGCGCAACCATACTACAGAGGATGTCTGAATATTTGTTAAATATTTTCCACCGAATGTTACGGCACTAATCCAGCCAGTGGATCAAGGAGTGATTTCATTCATGAAAAGAAACTTCTGCTTATGTTTGCGCCAAAAACGCATCGTGGAAGGAAATTATTTAAAATCTTTTGGAAGAATTACAACATTTTGGATGCAATTTACTAAATTGCAACAACATGGGAAAGAGTGAAGCCGTCAACACTAGTGAAATCCTGATGGACAAGGATGTACCAGCGGTGACTGATTTAGCTCTGGTAATACAGTGTCAGGCTGGGAAGATGTGACAGAGAAAGACATTGTGGAGTGGTTTGTATGCAGTGCAGACCAGCCTGGTTTGGCCGTTCTGTTAGATGAAGACATTGTTCAACGAACCAAAGGGAAAATGAATATACCTATGGTCGAATCTGTCAATGGCAGTGAAGCTGAAGATGATCCGACTGTAAAAGTAACGCACGTTCTTGTGCACGAGTATGCTGAGGGTCTCCTTAACAGGGTTCCCACAGACCGGGAAAGTCAGGGAAAATTAATTTGGTCAGGGAAAGTCAGGGAAACATGTTTTGAAACCCTGTGAGTCAGGGAAAATTACCCTAAGAGAGCAGAAAGTCAGGGAAAATGTTCTGAGTATGATATTAAACTGCTCTCTTCACAACCTGCACTTTTTTCTGTTGTGAAGGCCACTTTTCCTCTTTTGCATGTTAGTTTTTC
>PNEQ01064112.1:0-19796 GCA_003012365.1 Medauroidea extradentata | reverse complement strand
AAACAAAATGCATAGTTTCATAGTCCACTGTAATGAGATTACAGATGACAATGTCATTTATTTTAAATCTATTTTTACTCTGTTAATTTACTTTGTGTAATGTTACTAATCAGTGATGAAAGACTTTTAATTTCAGAGAAATACTATAATAATTTATTAATTTATAAAAGCCCCCTAGGTCTTTGATAACCTCATGATAAATATTTGACTTAATAATAATAAGCATAATTTTGTTTGGAATTTTAATGGCTATAATTTTAGCGATGCTATAACTGAAGAACGTGTTTATTCAGCAGAATATACAGTTTAAGAATTTTAACCAGTATCACCAGAGTTTGCTTGCTCCTAGCATAGAGAGTTTTTCAAATTACTCTTTGATTATTGTTTGAAGTGACGCTATCAGCGGCGTCCTTTTAGCTTCTTCCCGACTCCCACACGAGCGAGACGTATGCGGTAGGCGATTTTCTGTGACGCCTGTTCCTGCCACCGTCGTAATTTTAGGGACTTGAGGGAGCCGAGTTATAAAATAGGGAGCTAGACTATTAAAAGTATTAAGTCATTTTAAGAAGAGGCTGTGTTTTGCCCAGTTTTTTTTCTGAGAGTTTGTAGTGAGCATCAAGCCATCGTGGGATACGAACTGTAAGACTGACGCTTTCTGTCTCAATTTTTTTATCCCTGTTCTGTGGCTCAATTTTTTTTGTTGAACTGGAAATGTGTAAAATATATAAAAGTTTTAAACCTCCGGGACTGTTTGAACTATTTTTGTTCCACGCTTCTTATTTTGACCAAATTTGCCTCAGGAAGTGTCTAAATTTTGTCTAAATTATTTGGAACTTCTACTAACAAATTGCACGACTGAATTTAATGTTGATACGTCAGCCTGTAGCCTATACAGTGGTCCTTTGTGTAGTATCACATGCCTACCACTGGATTAACTAGATGATCAAACTCTTTAGTTTTTGAGCTGAATTTAGAACCTACTGATTCTATTTTATAACTCCAGATCACGTTATCGATGTATGTGACGTTTGATATTTTTTTGGAAGTGCATAGAGTATGTCAGTAATATGTGTGGAGAGAGAAATTTTTCATACTAAATACCACAGCAGCCTGTATTGGGATAGCACCTATTTTCTTTTCTTTTCATTCAAGTTCACCTTAAATAAATCAAGTTTATCTTAATTTCAATAGTTTTTAATGAGTGTTGCCGTCTCAGTGTCTTCTAGTAATTTTTATATTTTATTTGCAAGTGCTTTACATGTATATGTCACGCGTGGCTAACGTCCAGGTAAGGTTTGTTGTGTCACACGCATCTGAGTTAAGTTTCCACATACCAGCGTTCCACACTATCGTCTCTAGTACACATTACACAACCACATACAGTTACCTTCACATCATCATTACACCACGAGACCACTATTATGGAAACGTTATTACTCACTACTCTGTTCAGTCAGCGGGAGTGTACTCATTTTATCCTAAATACGTTTCACAAGGCACTTGCAAAGTCCAGCCCGAGTGTTGTGGCTTAAATAATGTTGTCATCGCCTACCTTAATTTACGGACATCGCTGGGACGACTACGTATTTTCTGGCCAGAATTGGAGCGAGACGCAATGTCCAGTCTTCCTCCAGACGTATACCTCACTCCTCGCCGCTACTGCAGTCAAACACGAGGACGGTGTTTTCCTAGGAGCTTTCCCACCTGGCCAGCTTTACCAACACATTGAATTAGTATATAGACATTGCTCAAAAAAACAGATGAACCTAGACATCTCGCCTCGACAACACACTTAACAAACCGACTTCAACTCGGCTGTGCCATCACACATAGCTCAGTCTGAAGCTGTTCACCTCGGTTACCCGCTGCACGCCAAGTCTCGAGTCTCGCACTTTACCAGCAACGTCCGCTGCACGCTTTCTGCGTGAACAATACTTTGTGCGCTATTATAGTGTGCTATTAAATTTACTTTAAATTATGATCACATGATATACCTAACCCTAACTAAAATACAATAAAACCATAATATAATATGTTCTTTAATATTAAACATCTATTACGGTAAAGTGAGGTTATTTTGCACCACTTGGGTAACCTGCACCACCATATTTATTTCGTTGTAAATACAACTTCTAAAATACTATTTACAGTAAAGTAATGTCGTTTATGACTGATGTGTAATGTGAAAGTTAAATCCATTTAAGGGAATGCTAACAGTTATTTTAAACGAAAAATTGTGGCGTAATGTTATCCCGTAATATGGCAAAATAACCCTACCTTACGGTACGTAAGTAATTTAATGACATTTCTGGGGGGAACAGGTTTGCCAACTTCAAAGAGAAAAAGAACTCCAGACAACCCCAGCTGTCTAATAACACACACATATACATACATACATACATGCATTCATGCATGCATACATACATATATACATACATGCATACATACATACTGTAACACAGCATTTTGTCCAATGTTACAGATGAGTATAAATTTCAATTTATTCGTCAATTAACCTAGGTATTTACTGTTCTATGACCATAGTTACCACGTGTCAGTGAGAATGTAAGTTTTAATCGTATACGTATTGAATGTATAAGGTACTGTGTTTTGGAACTTTAATGACTTCTACAGCTTTTATGTATTTGCTAGAAATATTTTATTTTGTATCGCGAATTACAACCTGGTCTGATCATATTAGCGAACAAACCCGGGGTTAGCTACCAGGAAAGTATTGACTGGAGTTGTATTGCGACGTTAAAACAAGCGAAGTAGTTTGTTGAAGAACGATTGAGAAAATTTTTATGGAAAAGAACGTTCCCGTCCGTGGTGCAGAACAGACGTGTAGTCAAGAAGACTTGAGGATTTCTTCGACGAGACGCTGAATGTTTACTACGCGTGGTCAGAAAGGTCTCATTTTGCTTCTAAGACTATTACCAGGAGAAATACGTTTGAAATTATCCACGATGTCAAAGTCGAAGAATTATATTCAAGGGAAATATAAAGAAGAGCCTGTGGTTCAGGCCATTCCATAGTCCACTCCGTGTTCGTCACTGCCCTGGGTCTTCGAGGTCTTCAGTTCGACGGCTCTACTATTCGATGAATGAGGGGAACGAGAGCTTCATCCGAGGGCGAAGAGGTCACGATCGCCTTACAAGAACCAAGAGTATGGGGTCGCCATCCAAGGACGAGAAGGATGTAGTCGAATAAATATTGAGGGATGATCAAGAGGCAACTGTCCCGAACTACTACAAGACATCTTTGGTAAGACCCACCCATAACTACGACGTCGTGACGAGTTTAGTTTTTCGCCAAGAGCTGGAACAAAATCTAGTAAATTTCGATAAATTCTCGAAAATTAGTTGATTATGCAGAACAGCTTTATAATTATTCTTATATCTCAACGGAGGTAACTTACTTAAAAAAGAACAAACCTAAGATCGAACCCGAGATTTCTTAACCTGAGCTAGGAAAGAATTTAAAGAAGTTTATAAGCTGTTCGGGGAACAAACAGGATTTTGGAAATGTCTTGAACTCAGAAAATTACGTAGAACCGGGTTTGCAAGTTAAGTGAAGGTCAGGTGCGTACCCGAATTAATCGCCTTGGTCACGGTAAAAACACATAATCTGAAATTCCTCATACTAATATAATTTCTGCTTATTTTATTATCTAGTAACCTGACTTGTCTGTAAAAGTCAATATTTTTCCTATTGTGTAAATTCTTTTTAAATATATTTTTCTTATGACTTCTACAGGCGTTTCGTTTCCATTTCGTCAGTAGCTCTAGTAATATAAATACTAGTTGGTTTTCGAATTTGTCTCATTCTTTAATAAAGTGAAAGAAAAGTTTCTCAGAGTAAATAAATGTTACAATACATGCGTAGGGCCTACACATATACACACATACATATATTTACATACATATAAACATATGTACATAAATACATACCTACATACATACATTCATACATATATGCATACAAAATTTCATACATATAAACATACATACACATATACATACATAAATATGTACATACATACTTGCATACACACATTCATACATGCATATATACCGACATGCACACATACATATATGCATACGTACGTACGTGTATACATACATGCATTCATTCATACATACATACACAATTACATACATATATACATACATGCATACATACATACATATACACATATATACACATACATGCATACATGCATACAAACACGCACCTACACATATATACATGCATATATACGTACGTATATTCATACATACATGCATATATGCATTTGTACATTAATTCATACATACATACACACACAAACACACATGCATACATAAATACATACTACGTATATACATGCATACATATATACATATATACACATGCATGCATACATGCATAAATACAGCATATATACATATATAAATGCATACATACATGCATACATGCATTTGTACATGAAATCTTACGTACATACATACATTCATACATAAATACATACTACGTATATACACACATATATACATATATATATATATATACAAACATACATACATATATATTCATATATGCATACATACATATATATTCATATATACATACATACATACATACATACTTCCAGCCGCAATCACCTCACACACATGGTGGTGAAGCTCTCAACGTACAAACTTCGGCGGATGGTTCGTCATAAAAATTCATCGAAACAAGCATAAATCTTAAAAGCTAAACCTACTATTACTAAATGGTTTAACCTTTCTTGAAAGTGTAGCTGAACCAGATGTTTTTTCCAAGGAACATAGCTGAAATAAATTAAATGTATGAGTTTCTGGACACTGCATTATTAATGAATGAAGTACATAACAGGAAAAAACGAACTCCAATAGTAACTTCCATGCATGAAAACTAAAGAAGTGTTTGACTTGATATGCAAATAAAAAAAGAGTGAAGAGTGAGTGAAGAGATTTTGGTCAACGCTTAACATCGAGGTCTTTAGCACTAGTGAAGGGTAACATGATGTGAGTATGGAGCAGCGCCGGAATGAACGACGGGGGGGAAGATATCCCCGAGAAAACCCGCCAACCAGCGGCATGGTCCGACACGATTCCCACATGCAAAAATCAAGGGACCGACCCCGTTGGGAATCGAACCCGAATCGCCTTGGTGGAAGGTGAGGAGTCTGACACCTCGTCAACAGCGTAAATAAATGAAGTGTACAGTTATTATTTATTGTATTTTTGGTACGTTATAATCGAATAACAGCTACAATTATATGTTGTGTTTTTACGCTGAATACTCTCCTTTTCGAGAAACGAACTAAATGTTATACTAATAGTGCAATTTAATACTAGGTGCACAGCCAGATATTTGCTTGTGCCACATGATAATGATGTTTTAAACGATAGTAATGTAATGTAATGTAGGAGCATGTGTTATCCATACCAACGCAAACTAACTGTTGCTGAAAAATATGTAGGGTCTGTTGTGGCACAATCGCCACGCAGATCCCCTCCCGCTTTAACACATCAGACTAGATTGCCGGCGAGTATAGCACCCCGATGTTTACATAAGTGTATCATGTCGGAACTAAGTACCAAGAATGTAGGTTTACTCGAGTAACTACTGTTTCCGTAGTGCTTTATTTCCTGCACTGCATGTGGTGCAGCTTCATGTATAAGACAGTGCCTTGATATGATGGCTTTGTTGGTGTGGTGCAGCTGCAGGTAGAAGTCTGTGTTTGATATGATAGATGTGTTGGTGTGGTGCAGATACTGTAATAATACAGTGTATTGATACGATTGTATGACTGGCATGGTGCAGCTTCAGGTAGAATACAGTGTCTTGATATGATTGCAGGTCTGGCATGATGCAGCTAAAGGAAGAACACAGTGCCTTGATATGTTTGCAGGACTGGTGTGGTGCATCTACATTAATAAGAAACTGCCTTGGTATTATTGCAGGACTAGAATGGTGAAGCTACAGAAAGAAGACATTGTCTTGATATTATAGCTGTGTTAGTGTGGTGCAGCTACAGGTATAAGGCAGTGTCTTGATATGATTGCAAGACTGGTGTTGTGAAGTTACAGGTAGAAGACTGTGAATTGTAATGATGGATGTGTTGGCGTGGTGCAGATACAGGAAAAAAGTATTGTCTTGGTATTATAGCTGATGTGTTGGTGTGGTGCAGATACAGGAAGAAGACAGTGTTATAATATTATTGCAGGTTTGGTGTGGTGTAACAGCAGGGAGAAGTCAGTGTCTTCTTTTGATAGCATGATTGGTGTGGTGCAGATACAGGAAGAAGTCAGTGTCTTAATATGACGTCATGACTGGTGTTGAAGGTATAGGAAAAAGATAGTATCGTGATATGATGGCAGGATTGGATTAGTAAAGCTACAGGTCTCAAGATAGTGTCTTGAAACTGTACGAACGATGCGGTATAGACACACGAAGATGTCAGAATCTTGATATGATGGCAGGATTAATGTGGTGCAGCTATATGACTGATTCAGGTGATATGAGCCGTCTTGGGGCGAATGTATATACGTGTGGCGTGACTGCAGGTTCTGCGGTCGCCATGATTGGCGCCAATCTGCGTTTTGGAAGCGGGTTGACCAACTCGACGGCAAACGGCATGCGCGTGTTCCAATGTCACCCTGGAGGAGCCAAGGAGGCTGCAATCATCTTCAGCCTAGGGGCTCTGGGCATGGGAGCCAACATTGCCCTGATGGGCCTCATACTCTCCAAGCGTCATCTTAGGAGGTGAGTTCCTGCCTTCCCTCGCGTAAGTAAGACATCCTTTGTCCTATTGTAACACTCATCCAAGAATATCAAATAAAACCCCTTAATTGTTAGTACACTTTGACTGGTCACCAGTCATACAGTAATGTTTCAGGAATATGCCATCAGCTAACTACGATAAATACGTTCCCCACTGACCTCTACTTACGCAGTACGCTACAATAACAAGTTTTTGACTGCTTCTTTCAATCCTATTGCGCACTGTTAACTGTTCACCTTTGTAATATGTTCTACACGACCATTTCATAAAACCCTCATTCATCAGGCGAATTTTCTTCGCTAACTTTATTAATTTTCAGAAGCCCTTCTTGAATTTTCAACTTTCCTATTCTTTCTGTTTGGTGCAATTGTAATTAGTCACTAAAAATAGCCATTTTTCTTAATTTTTCTGTTAGTTTCCACATGAAAATTTTTGTTACTCTTATGTACATCACGAAAGTAACCTCGCTGTCCAAGTCACACGTAGATGTGACTTTCATTTAGTTAATTTGGACCCACTTCTTTGATAGTGATTTGCTGCGTCCAGTTTTAGAGAACATTGTTAAGTTTTTCATATGATTTCTCATTACTCGTTATTTCATCTCAATGTTCTTTTATAAAAGTTTTGAAGAAGGAACGTGTTGCAAAAATATGTAACCAAATGTGTCCAGGAAAATATTTAATGTGTCGCATCCGTGGTCCACCACAAATATTTGAACTTGTACAATTTCTTAAATCTTAAGTCCGGAAACAGTATTTTGTGGAATATCATAAAAAAAGTTCTTACGTTAAAAGAAAAATGCAGTAATGTAAATGATACGTTGTACGCACCCTTGTCACGTGAAAAATATTGGTTCGCACCTTGTTTTAGGGTAAAATATGGTTACTGTGGTCGAAAAGTTATGTTTGATGCCTTAGAAATTATTCAATGTCGTAATTAAACCAAAGGCGCTCATGTTAAACCTCTCTAGTACCCACAGTTTTCGTGTAAAATGCTCGCTAAGTTTATAATTATGTAACAATGGCTTAATTGGTAGGCACAATTTGCCGCCGTATTACATCCAGCATGTATTTTAATTCGTGCGAAGTATGTGGTTACTACCCATCAGGCTATGGTAAGTTGCAAAATAATATTGTTTTCAAGGCGTGCTTCATGATTGTTCGCAATGGCCACTTTCTACGTCATTTACAATTCTTCAAGTGAAAGCCACAACAGGTTCATTGACGAAACGATTGATTAATTAGCAGCCAGTCTGCCTGTGTTGCGATGCTACCAGCTATCGGACGTTGTCACAGATATATTTTTATTTTAGCTAATGTTAGTCTCACGGCTAAAAGAGATCCACCCAATAATTAATAGTCAACACAAACACTTACTAAAATTATGAATCTTTTTCATGTAACATGCGTAAATTAATTACTTACTTTCGTACCTCTGTATATGTAAGTAGGAAAACTAATGAATTTGCAGTGAATATAATTACGTAGCGACCATTAAAACGCCAAATGTTGCAACGCCCCTTGGTGGTGATCGGAAGAACAACTGAAGAAACCTCAGTCCTTAGAACACCCACAGTATAGCATGAATTCATATGCTACCACTGATCTGAGATAGTCACGCATACCTAAAAATGAACCAATCTAATTCTTTAACTTTAAGTAAGAAATTCAATTCAAAAACCTTTCCGTAAATTTAATTTACCACAATATTAACATATGAAGGAATTTTACATTCATCAAACAAAATTATTTGAAATGCTGCCTCTGTAAGAGCTAGAAGTATTGTCACACGAAACACAGTTTCAATAGAAAATCGTTTGAATGTAATTAATCTACGTATCAGGCTATGACACGCAAAACACACTGTCAAAGTATACAAAATCCAGTTACTGCCGTCAAAAAACTATCACCCTCATACTATATCCTTTAAGTTGATGGTAAAACACGAAAGAAATATATAAGATTCTATTGAAAAATTTCAGCAGGCATGCCTATTTGTTTAGTTCTCAAGTTGAAAACACGAACTGGAATTATGATCTGAATATCAAAACCAATGAAAAAAAAATTTTTATAAAATTAAAGATGTATGATTACACATAAAACTATCGATCTAGGACCAATTTAAATTATACTACGCACTTTAAGAAAAAGTACAAAAATAGCAAAAACTATTTCTGAGCCTTTTTAACGGGAATTATAAACAAAACTCTTTCTCAATCTATCATGAACTTGTGTATAATTATATTAATATACAAAAACCAACTACGACTTGCTTTTATAAATATCATGAGAGTCCGCAATAAAAGCTTAGATTCTACCTTCAAAAATTTACAAAAAATCTGCATACAATTTTAGGATCGTGCTAAAATCTGTACAGATCTCCTTACCGCCCTACGCTGTTCATCGGCCAAACGAACAAATGTATTCAACTTACATGAGACTATCAGCATGACACCTTAGGATTCCATGTGTACAATTTGGTCCAACATATGGCTACTTATTGTAGAAAATCTGCTCCCATAAAAATAACCTGATCCAATCACCGTTTTATTACTTCATTAAAAAAAAAAACTACAAAGCCCTCTTTATAATAGCGGCGCACTTGTTACCACGGTGGCGATATCTAAATTAGACAGTTTTGCTAACCAATAGAAATAAACTAAGGTTCTAGTCTAGCAACAACACACGTGACTGACGAAGTCCAATCAAGGCGTATCTGACGTCACAGCCGAGAAACTGACGTAGACGGGACTAAGCTGGTTTTTTTCGTTGTAGTTGAATATGTGCAGATAAAACAGTCAGTCTATGAACTTTCGTTAAATTGGCAAGTGAAATTTAGCCAAGATTTTGGGGACGATTTTTATGATTTTACGCGCGTGAAACAGCAACAGCATTTTTAAACAGTTTCAGACTTCTTCTTCAGTAAAGGCAAGAAAAGCATTTAACATTTGACTGTGTCGGGTAGGCATAAACTTCGAAAAATAGAGACAAGTTCGTCTCATCCTCTCCTCTTTAAAGACAATTTGAGTAAAAAATACGCTCTGAAGTCCTCAGAGACAGAGATCTTCTCATGGTGGCTAGCAGAGCCAAAACTGAGAGTACGATCGTCTTGAGTACGTCACCCAATCTTCAGAAACGGAAAGACAGCCTGTCCAAGGCACTGCTCCACTTACAAAATGTCCCAGCAGACAACAAAATCTTCGACCTACCATCAGACCATCAGCAGCAAACGCAATCTGCCAGATGCCACGAATGCTCCATTCAGAAATGTCAATGTTGACGAGAAAAACAGGAAACGCTACCTTCGGAAATAGATCTTTGCTCCATAATCCACCAAGGATTATGCAGTGGTAGCATCCAACGAGGCAACATCGTAGGTAGCAACTAGAACTTCAGAAGGGGCCGCGGTGGCCGAATGGTCCAAGCATTCGTCTCTCACAGAGGCGATCCGGGTTCGATTTCGGCGGGGTCGGTCCCCGGGATTTTATATGTGGGAATCGTGTCGGACGATGCCGTTAGTCGGCGGGTCTTCTCGGAGATCTCTTGTTTCCCCCGCACCTTGATTCCGGCGCTGATCCATACTTACATCCCTCACCAGCTAAAGACCTCGATGTCAGCGTTTAACTCGAACTCCAAGGGGCCACCGGTAACCAGTAACCTCAGGTAGAGAGCTCTTCTTCGGGCATTGAATGACTATTGGCGATCAGGCACAAGTCTTCTTGGTCCTATAGCATTTTGCAACCCAAGAGGAACTCCGCTGAAACAATAAAAATACATTCCTATAAGAAAAATATATTTTTGAAATGTGCCAGATACTAATATCTCTAGTTTATATATATATATATATATATATATATATATATATATATAAGTCAAACGAAGACATCAGGGTGCTCTATTACATCACCGATGTTTAAATTTAATCTGTTCTTGATCCATATAGGTTCGTAAATCTGTACCTCGGAGGCATAAGACACTATGTCACAAAAATCATATTTCTCAGGAGAGCAGTTTGAAGAGAGTCATTCACTAGTGAATTCAGCTGTTTGACACCCAAAAACGTGGGTTTTGGACACAACACAGACTTTGTGTTGTATATCACTAGGAAGTACTTAAATCTGTGGTAATGTTTATGGTAAAAAGTGCATTTTGAGAAAAAGTGGACATAGTGTCGTATGCGTCCAAGGTACAGAAATATTCAGTTAAAATAACAAGAAATTGACATGAAAATTCATTAAACTTAAATAACCGCTACACAATGCATTATATTTAATTTTGTCCAATATGTTATTATTACTCCTGAGGAGTCAAATCGGTTCATCTCTGTAGGCCTTCAGTTGAGCAACATGGGCCTTATCTAGTTTTGGCTGGGCTTCACATCCTCTAATAATACATTCACTGCTGTCAAAAACTTTCTAATAAAATGGTCCTTCCTGTTTAGGCGCAAGCTTAGCAATGACTACACACAATCTTACTACGCACGTAAAATTCCAAAATTACTTTATCTTCAACATTAATGATAACTGATACAAATTATTTAATATAACGTCTTTATAATCTGTTCTAATACTTCTTTAAATTTGAATTAACTCTTTTACAAACTTCATGCAAATTCCTTGTGTCAGTGATTTCCCAAACGAACGAAGAAAGAATCGATGAATTCAGTAAAGGATGAACCACAGAACGTTCTAAAAATATCTCTGATGGAACACATTGTAGTGACATCACCTGCTACGATATTAAAATCTAAGGTAAAATTACTCCTTAAATACTCAGTACCTCATCTTACGTCCTATGGGAACCAAATTAATTAGATATAAAGTGGCTTCCAAAATTTATGTTGTATCGTTCCACAAGGTTAGACTTTAGATAATACTGAGAGGTCTGCCAAAATTTAATTTCCTAAGAAAAAGCCAAATTTTCCATTTCAGTGGAAACAAAAAATGTGGCTTTATCCATTACCAAATATACTGGTGAGCACAATACAGATACTATCATTATTCACAAAACCAAGCATATTTCAAAGGCTTTGATACCTCTAAAAGGAAATAAAAACACAAATTTTGAAAAATTATTAACAGCTACCAAAATTGAAGTTTATTCAAAGTTAGACTTCGGTAGATGTTAACAGACATCAAGATGCACACGCTCCCATGGATTCATTCATTTTACTATTTTTGTACATACTGTACAATAATAATTTCGAGTAAAAGAAATTAAAAACAGTTTTCAGAAAAATAGGGGCTTCAAATTACAAATCTAGAAATAATGGAAAACGGGCATTTTCATAATTTTTAATACGATAATATCAAGGCCTCTATAGTGACCGAATTTGAAAAACACTCGTGTGTTCATTTAAAAATAATAATTCTACTATCCGAAAATCTCTGCGGGATGTTGAAATTATTTTCAAATGAAAACGCGAGTATTTTTTTAAATTTGGTTATAATAGAGGCAGGGCCGCGGTGGTCGAGTGGTCAGACCTCTCGCCTCCCACCAAGGCTATTCCTGGTTATATTCCCGGCGGGGTAAGTCCCCGGATGTTTGCATGTGGGAATCGTGCCCGACGATGCCGTTGGTCGCGGGTTTTCTCGGGGATCTCCCATTTCCCCCGCCCGTTCATTCCGGCGCTGCTTCATACTCACCTCATATCACCCCTCACCGGCGCCCATGACCTCGATATCAGGCGCTCACCATAATCTCTCACTAACTCACTCAGTATAATAGAGGCCTAGATATTATCGTATTAAAAATTTTACAAATTACATTTTATACTCGAAAGTAGAGCATACTACCGCATATTGCTATATAAATGAACGTTCGCTGATAAAATATCTACTCGGCAAAAAATCTCATCGAACTTTGATGAATAGTTCCGGATTTTATTGAAGATTGATTATTCCAGTCGTCCGCTCGACATCGTACCTTTCCATCCCCCTTAATATAACTGTAGGATTAAGCAGTCACGTGAAGAGGCTGTGTACATTATGGCCTATGTATAAACGTCTGAAAGCAATTAAGGGTCTTCAAAAATGGCGGGAATTCAAAACTAAACTTTAAACGTTTTACATTAGCTAAACCGTTTGCCTAACGCAAAGACAACATCTATATTTATTTTATTTACATATATTATTATATTTGCCTCGTGCTTTTTTATTCGCTAATTTGAACACTTTGCTTTTGTTGTGGCTTTGGTTATGTCTACTGTTTAATATTTCTCGCGCCAGTTAGCGTGTTTCGTCTGCTCTTGAGCATGCTTGGCTGTGATTTGATCGTCTAATTGCTCCAGTTAAGCTATTAAATGCCTGGAAACTTTACTCAGATAACCGTATCAGCGCCTCAAGCTGAAATTTTGTCCTACCCAAACAAATTTCGTGAATAATTTTAACCACGTACAGAAGAAAATATGTAAATCGCATAAAATGTTTATAAGCTAAACATTTTTAAGTTTTGAAGAAAAAACTGTTGTTTGCTGTAATGTTTGGCAACTAGTAGTACAGCGATTTTTTTTTTGGCAAGAAACACTGTGAACTAATAAAGGAAAAGTGCCTTTACTTGTGTACTAGTTTCCTCGCCACGTACCAAGCGAACGTAATTATAGCAGTGTCTTTGAGCAACTTCAAATGCATTAATGTAATTAATATTTAACCTGAGATAACGGAGAGAATAACCGTGTTTTCTTTAAGAATGACATGAGTATACTGTAAGTGTAGTGTAAACTCAGGGACTTATTTACGGGCAGACTTGAGTGGGTGGTTTTCTCAATACTCGTCATAGCGGCTTACAAATTGTAATTTATCTATGTGTAGAATGTAAAGATATGGAAGTAATTTTACGATAGTAGCAACAGCTCTGAACAAATGATGAAAAGTTACGTATGTTTTAAAACGGAAACTCAGTTCGTCGTACTTGTTAGAAACATGTATTTGGGGCAAAAGCAACACTTGAAGCATGCGATCAACTTCATTACAAACTGCCACAAACAAGATTGTAGGGTCGCTGCTTCGTGTCATATAGAAGAAGCGTATAACACTGCACGCAAGTTACGTGCGCCGCGAATACAAACGAAGTGGTCACTGTCGAGCGTGGCAGTCTGTACCTTATGTCTCCACTGTCTCCGCGCGTCAAACGAGGACAATTTTATCCGATACATAGGCCTCTAAGGCTCGGTTCCACCAACGAAGTTTAATGTTAACACAAAACGAGATTAACAAATCTCGCTTAAGTGTTAAACTTGTGGTAAGTTCATTGTGGTGTTTCACCACCATCACTGCAAGTTTAAGTTAATTAAAATTTGCAACAGGCACATTTGCTGTTGGAGTTTCCCGAGTACTTATGTTTTGTGCTATTGTGGCTGTTTAGAGTAAGACCAAAGCTGTTGTTTGGACAATATATTTTTTAACTCGTGTTGCAGGTGTATTGTCAATGATGTCGAGTACAAATGTTTAAAAAATAGAAATAGCAACGGAGCACAAATATTTCGCAGCAAGGTAAATGCATACTATTGGATTTATTCAAATATTCTTGCAAACAGCAACACAAACGAATAAATTGTATACTGAAATTACATTCTACTTCATGAGCGCAATCGGTAATGGGTGAAATGCTTTCCATCAAGTGATAACTTGCCCGATATGCAAGTTAATGTGGATTACTATGAATATTTTATTTATTTCATCTGAATAAGCGTGATTGTTATAACAAGATGTATTAGTTATCGTTGCATGCATCTGAGTACGACATACACAGGCGAAAAACATAACCTAGAAAACTGCCATATAACATACAGAATTGACCTGCAGTTTGGTATAGTAATTATAACATAGTGAAAGAAGCACTTTTGTTTATAGTAATTTTAGCCAAAGAGGGTAACGATACATGCCAAATTTTCAGACAAAGTTTGCGAAAGTCTATGGGCAGATTGCGTCGACAGCCAAAAAATGCAATCTGAAATCGGCATTGTTTTATTCTTAAAAATAATAATTCATTTCACGAGTTCAACGTATTCGATGCAAAGTAATATTCTAATATTTAGGCGAGATTATGTGCTAACCGGCCAAATCGGAGTGGTTTAAAATTTAATCTCGATTAGATAGAAAATCGTGTTTAAAGTGCGTGGTGAAACACTACACTTGTTTAATCGAGATTATGGACCCACTATTCGAGATTAAATTGCTGAAACTTCGTTGGTGAAACAGACCCCAAAAAGATGATTCTCTGCAATAATCTGACGACTACGCCACTGAGCAAAATTCTGATAAAAGCAACTTTCTTAGTCGACAAGTTATTTTCAGTAATATACTTCTCTAAATAGACTATTCATTACGTGTTAGGAATTATGTTCTTACATAAAATAAAGTTTAAGTTAAGGATTATTTGTTAGTTGTGATAAATGATGTGTGGTTAATTTTTCATTTTACATTTAAGTTTTCTATTGAGTGGTTCAAAATAAAAATAATTAAAGTAAGTTGAACAGTACATTTATAGTGTCACCTGAAAGTCCAGTTTCTGAAACGTGGCTTTGGGAAACTGATGTTTGAATGAGGTGTAAACAGCGCAATAGTCATGTTCCATGGTTAAGGAAAACCTGAATTAGTAATTGAAGTTTCATGTCAAAAGTTAGGTTTCGCGTACGCTGTAAACAATGAGACCATTGTTTCTGAAGTGCTGGGAACTACAGTGATCAATTATATTTTTTTGTTGTATTTGTAAACCTTTCTTTCAGTTACACAGAAGATAAATACAATACATACTTGAGTGTTTAAGAAGGTTAGTAATTGTAAATTTGTGTATCGCCGTTGTTTTTTGTAAAATTTCCATTCTCGTTCGTAACATGCAAGTTTAAAAATTTATCTTGTATGTGTATTGACGCATGTATTTGCCGCAATATTTCTATGACAAAAGACAAGTTTCGTGTTGTGGTGTAAACATTTAACCAAGGTTTTGGTTTCCAAGAATATACTTACAGGCAACCTACGGTACAAACGCACCAAATATCTTAGATATAAAAAATAGCGCAGACTGTTTAAGCAACGCAGGAATATTGTTTATAAGGGCATGTAAGAAAAAATTATTTACACTTCACCTAAACGTAAATCCTGTGTGCGCCACTGAAGTAAATATAAAATGTTCACGAATATCAGAACAAATTAGTTACAGCATTAAGTAATAACACTTTTATATCACTGCACACGTCATTGATTAAAATGATGTCTCTTGTTATAACAGAAGGTGTAAAGAGTTTCTGCTCATATGAACGTATTGTAATTCCTTAATATAGGAGGCATTTTTATAACCAAGTTGTAATTGAGTACGAAGGAAAACATTTTAAGTTATATTGCTGGAAATGAAATATTTGGGATTGGAAATGAAGGAATTTATGAATTACAAGCCAAAACAAACAGTAAACAATGGTACAAGAACTTCATTTTCAGAAATACTTCACAATTTAATTGTGCATTTGAGAAAGGCACAAATTCAAAATTGGTAATTTTGTGTTTATGATGGAATTCAAATTGGGGAAACACTTAGTTTAAAATAATTATGTTGCAAATAATTGCACTAAGTCACTGACTTAGTGCATTTATCCACCACATTCCACTTACCACTTACTTTCTTTCTTTACCACAAATAGTAGTACGTTTTCTTAGTCTGCCACATAATTCACTGCGCATTACAAAGATGTAGGTACTATGTGGATGTAATTAACGTACAATAGATACCGCATTGCACCATAGATATCGCGCTGCATTATATCGTATCCATAGAATATACACATATGATTTTTTGATGTGCTGGTTTATCTATGGCTTGCAAAAGTAGAAACAACTAATCGAGCATCAGGTTACTGCACAAATTTATCCTTTTAAAAGTGTACAGTATGCTTAAAAAAGTTTCATGATTTTCGGAACAAGTCCGGCTTTCCGCTCCGACTACCCCTCCTGTACCAGCCAACCAGCCACCCAGCTTCTTAGGATTTGGAGTTACGGGCCACCACGTCATCCTGACCGTGATGCAGGTTCACCAGGCCAGCGCACAAGACATGGGCGTTGGGCCCGGACACTACCAGTGGCAAGCGGTACTGGCACGACCGCCCCAAGGGGGAGCCGATTGTCTTCCGGTCTCTAACGACCTGGAGCGACATAGCACAGTAGCTTGGAGCACACAGTTATGCGGAATCCAGACTGCACAAAACTTTTCTGGCGAATCCCGACAACAGTGCTTTCGCGTCGCTGTCGGTCACTAATGCGGCCAAAGAAAAGTCGAACCCCGCAGCAACTCTCGAGGAACTTCATACAGCCCACAATCATTCAGCACATGCTGCATGGTATGTGGCACCTGGCAATGACTGCACATCGGGTCGTTCACCAGCTTGAAACTATACAGTTTCGCCTTAAACCCTGCTGCCAACGCTCGAGGGTATCTTCACGAGCTTGTGTTGCTGTATCGGGTTCCATTCCAGTCCGTATTTTCAGTTCAACTAGAGCCCATCTTTCTCGGATCAGGAGATCGAGGGGAAGCTGGCCGGACAGAACCCGCAGAGCATCCGTAGACACAGTTCGGTAAGCCTTTGTCACGACTAAGAGTGCCATGTATTGCGCACCAAGCTACTTACGACGCACGTGTGAGTGCTCTGCCCTACTATATCATGCCACCGCACCGTACGTCATGATTGGGAGGAAGACCCTTTGTACAGACACGACAAGGTCTAACCTGAAACAAGCAAGCATAATAATGTTAAACGTGCTGGAGTAAATGGACAGGAATATGTCAGTTATAAAGGTACCAACGTTCAAGACACGAAAACAGGAGGTGATTGCAAGTAAGTAGCATGAAATGCCTTTATTGTCCTAATCGTGTATAAAGTTAAAGTTGGCTGTAGATTACTGCAATAGGACTTGTTAATTTCAGTGATATTTTGGTATACTTTCGGGTGTAAACAGGAGTGCTTCCAGATGGTTAGTGAAGACTCTCAGATGTCCATCCTGTTAAAAAAAAAAAAAAGACGCACAAGACCTACACTTACAGCATCTTATTGAGAAAACTGAAATCAGGACGAGAAGAACAAGAAAGGAAAATGCACAACAACGTGCTGCACGCTTTTCATATTATGATATGGATGGCAGTAGCAAAATAAAGTTATGTCGTACTGAATTCATTGATATGAATGCAATCCGTCCATACCAATTCAAGAAAAATACCAGAAAATTCAACAAATTTAATTTCCGACCACATCCAGTCATTTCCTTAAAGGACACACACTATGGGGTTAAAAATGTGCATTACTTGGATTCCCGTCTCAGTATTGTAAAAATGCACTACGCATTTGCCACAATACACCCAGAATGTGGAATTATTTATAGCTTTTACACAACATATTTTGTTGACAACTTTAATTATCACTTTGGACGACTGCAAATAGATGTATGTAGAAAGCGTGAGGAACTAACTGCCAAACTTAAGAGCCAACATATCTGTGATTCAGCTAAGCGTACTGCACAAGTTGAGTACGATGTCCATCAAAGGAGAAGTAAACGATTTTACTGATATTTACAGGACGTTGCACAAATATGTACAGCAGACAATAATGTTGTAGGCCTACCTTTCGATCAGACGGATGTGTCTAGGCCTGGCTGCATAAAAAAAATTTTAGACAATAAAGCACTACTTCCCAGAGCGTGGTCATTACTTTCTTCCATGTGACCGGAATTTTTTGGGTGTTTAAAAACATTTAAAGTCGTGTACACACGATTGAAGAGTACATGACCAAAATAGTAAACAGCAAGTGAAAAGTAGTTAAGATAGTGTACTCAAAATTGTAAAATATGGTGATACTTTGTGGTATACTTATTTTAAGAAAGTGACCATTCCAGTGCCTTCTACGTTCAAGGAATTCAGGTATCATGCTGATAAACCTGGTATTCTCGAAGTTTTGCGGTTTGTTAACTCTCTATGAAACACATGTTCCGTTTTGGGAAACATAATGTATACACGTTTACCATGAATGTTGTACAAGTGTATCCAGAAGGCAGAATTCTCATTGATCCCAAGAAACTAGATGACCTGACAAAATTCATGAAAAATGTTACAGATGAAAATGCCAAGCACTTTTACGAGGATTTTATATCACAGAGAACATCCTTGTGTTCGAGTGGTGATAAAAAATGTGTTGTGTTGTATGTTGTATTTGTTGGCATGCAAGAATGTAAACATGCTGCTACATACATCTATATTTTCTTACTTTTTTCATGTTCGACTTTTAATAATATTTTTCACACATATGGAATAGAAAATATGCTATTTGTTTGTGTTTTGTAATATAGAAAACAGTGTTTGAACAGTACCTTCGATTTAACTTCACAATAGCTTTGAACTGCTTGCATAACTTTTTTTCCTATCAAACATTCATAAAGTAGTACCTTTCGTATAGAAAAGCTCTAAGCCCAAAATGTTTGAATATTTGTACACTGTTATGTAATGACTATATACCCTACAATATTCATTGCAGTTATTACTCACGTTTTGTAATACTATAAATTCAATATTAAATTGTTACAATAGTTGATTCTATAATGTAGAATAAAATCAGTTTATATGCTCTCTTGAAAAGTAACAAATTTGGACTTAGTGCATTTCTCAAATGCACGATTCAATTATATGGCACTTTGTGGATAATTAATGTCAATTCCAACTTTGCATTGAAATCAGCACATTTATAATTATATTTAAATACTCCAATGTTTTTCACGGAATTTTCCGTGGTACAGCGAAGTACGCTATATTGAAGGGCCAGCGTGTGATACCTATTAGGGCCAGTTTCACCAACGAAGTTTAACTTTGCCACAAAGCGAGATTAACAAAACTCGATGAAGAGCTAAACCTGAGTTTAAGTTAGAGGTGCGTTCCACCAACAACACAGCGAGTTTAAGTTACCAGAGATTAGTTAAACTTGTCTGCACGATGGGTTGTGTGAGCTGAGTTGCCTTAATTGTGTCGGAAATACCCGA
>PNEQ01064111.1:17142-29754 GCA_003012365.1 Medauroidea extradentata | reverse complement strand
ATAGTCATATTTTATAGTGTTTTATACTGGCCTATCATAGGATCCCACAGACCCCTCACAATCAATACTGAATTTAAAATGGATGACAATATGTTACATATGACAATAAAGGCCCCTTCATTAAAATTAATCATCACAATTAACCTAAACCACATTAATTTATATATATAAAAGTATCAATAAAATAGGACCGTCACATTTTCTAACTTGCTGCACATATAGTATTTATTAAGCTGCGTATATGACCAAATAATTATTTTATTAATATATGCTTTACAATGTATATATAATATATATTAAGAGAGAGAAAATTATTTCACTCATGTATGCAAAAATTGTTACATATTTTTTTTTTACATTTTATAAGTACTTGAACTATTTGAATAACAGTGGGCGTAGAACCACAACTTTTTACGATAAGTGAATTTACAACAATAGTTAATACTAAATTTATATAAGAAGTCTACTTAAATAATTCTAACGAAATTAAGTTAATCAACATTTAATAGGTAATTTAATCAATAAAATTAACTCATATTATGCAAGAGACTATCCATTTCGTAAGATATTATTGCATGAATTTAAAATAAATAATTTTAGTAAATTCTTAGTAACTACTTGATCAATTTCTTACGTTTGAAATTCTGAAGTATTCTGTCATAACACATGTCGCGGAAGTGTCCAAGCCATACAATTTCAAAATGATGGGAAGTTCATTTTACTCATCACCATAGAGTTTAACAATTTAACAAAAAATTCTTATGTGAACAGTAAGTTAATTTGTTTCTCTAGTAAATCATAGTATTTAAAACTTCAAACAAATCAGCTACAATCCCACGATTTGTCCAAACTGACCTTCGAGGTTTGCGACTTAAGGGGGGGGGGGGTGTTAGATAATTTTCTTTTATTTTTGTTTTCGAGCCATAGCATTTTTTCAAGTCGTATTATCAAAATTTTCTTTAATTTATTCTTAAAAAAGTGCTTGACATAAATACTAATGGATTCTTTCATTAATTTGTATCGTGCAGAATCACTGCAAAGGAAATATAGATTAACTTTCAAGGCTGATTTCAAGTCCAATATTATATGAACATATAACACTAATACGATTTCCAAAATCCATCAAAATATCTTCTATGCCTCAACATAGGCACATTTACAGAAAATATTTTAAAACAGAAACTATTGCAGAAAATCTATTAACAAAATTTAGCATCTAATTCTCCACCATAAGGCTCGGAACTAACATAATAACGCAGACTATTCTAACGGGATGAAACGTAAATTACATGAAAACTTAGCTTCCATAAACTAAACTGAGAATTAAGGGTAAAACTTTTCCCGTTATGTTTCAAGACGGTTACGTCATTTCACTACGATTTGTCTGTCATCTCTGCGGGGTATTTCATACTTCGAGACCCGGAGCTGTCTTTTTACACGTATTCGATTAGACCATTTTCTTAAAATGAATGGTGTATGTTAATTAATAATCTACTTTCCGAACGAAATCGCAGACTTATCAGGTAAGTTTCCTGGCTGGTTTTGTGTGTGTGTCTTTGTATGTGCGTCCCTAAACCCTTTTGAAACCCCGAAATAAATGTCATCAAACTTGGTACGCATATAGTAATAAGTAACTTGTGTCCTCTATAATATTCCGACATAGACCATTATTTCACCGATCTGTGTATACATATCATGTCGTATATATTATAACTGGCTGCTATTTTTATATTTATCATAATATGTCATACCTGAGGAAATATTTCTCTGAATTCCATAATGTTTAGTACTTTTATACGACACTAAGAAATATTGCTTTTGCGTATTTCGTTCATACTGTATTCATGTAGCCAAAGTGGTTACCATGTTTTCATTTTTAGCATAATGTGACATATATATATGGAAATATTACTCCGAACACTGTGAAACGTGGAACACATTATAACACCAACAGAGCTGACACTACTAGGCCTATTATATATTTTGTTTACACTATGTTTATATTTTCTACGTGGCAATTTTTATATGTTTAGCTTTGTTTGACATATCTCAGGAAATATGTTTGTAATATTTACTAATCATATTATATAATATACTGTTTGGTAAGTTAATTTTGATTTATTGAAGTGACAGCACTTAACATCTAGTTCTTTACCGTTGATGAAGGGTAACATGATGTGAGTATGAAGAAGCGCCGGAATGAAGGGGGGGGGGAAGAGGAGATTCCCGCGAAAACTCTTCGACCAGTGGCATCGTTCAGGAAGATTCCCACATATGAAAATCCGTGGACCAATCCCGCCGAGAATCGAACCCGGATCCTCTTGGTGAGAGGCGAGTGTTCTCGTTACTGCGCCAACCGCGTCAACCAGATGTATTATACCGTCCAGCCACTATTATTCTATGTGATAAAATATTTTCAGAAAATTATAATTTTTTTATAAATATATAATTGTCAGCTATAGAAGCAGTATGGTAACTACTTTAGTGTTAGGAGTAATTTAACGCAGACTGCTTGTCGAAAAATAATTATTGTTTCAAACATTTTTATATTTGTACGATATATGGTTTGTTTTGTAGACATACATTGTGACTATATTACACTGTAATTAAAAATGTTTGGCTTTCATAGTTTCTTTATAATGGCATTACAAAAGTCCAAATTTGCATAAAGTGGTTTTATGCTTTGAAGGAAAACCAACTGAATTACCGAACCAAAAAATTTCACACTGAATAATTAAAACGTTGGCTACAAGATGTACTGTATAAGAAAACTCTTGTATTATTATAAACCTTACTAAATTTTCTGAGTTTCAATTAAAAATTTCAAAACTTTTCAAAATGCAATTTTTTTAAATTATTTTTGTTGTTACACATGACATCTTGTAGGTTACGTCTTAATTATTCAGGGTAAATTTTTTTTCAGTTCGGTAAGTAATTTGGTTTTCCTTTATTGCATAAAACTGTTTGCCTAAAATTTGGGCTTTGATGTGATATTTTTAAGAAACACTTCCATTGCAGTAAAAAATAGTCGCAATGTATGTGTACAAAACAAACCATATCTCGTACAAATACAAAAATGTTTAAAACAATAAAAATTTACAATCAATCGCCCCTTTAAAGAGCAAGAACACATAGATGCTCTAAGTATTTACATATAGACAGCAATTATTCAGTAATTCTTCCGAGGTATAAAGTTATTAAGCAACATAATATAACAGTTTGGCTGATATATTTTTGCTAGTCAATGTTTTCTCGGGGCAGGCATTTCGTTAAATAGATGATTATTAAAACGCTCGTATACTTTTGAAAGTTATTTTTAGTTATAAGATGTACTTTTTAATCATCCTGTTCTGACAGCGGTCTTTCATAAGAAACAGATAAAAATGTATCAATACTCATCAAGTAAATTTGCGAGCGACTGACAGTGCCTGATTTATAACTTTTTCATTTCGTGTAGTGTATGGACGATTACCTAAAGTAATAAGAATTTTTTAAACAGTTAAGTTGATAATTTATTTAACTTAAAATACATACTACTTTTTATCATGTTTCACCACCTGTTGCATATTACATAGTCCTCAATGTAATTTTATAATAAAGGTCAGGGTTGACAGTGGACACAATAATTTTGTCAGAGATGTGAGTGCGGCCAGCTAATTTACATAACATATTAAACAATTACACTCTAGGCATGAAAAGTTCGCAGTGGATATAATTTTAATTTTAAGGATTATAAAAAAAAGCGGGATACATAAATCTAAACGCAGCAATGATAAGCATATACGTTAAATATAGTAATATAATCACATCACATTAATTTACATTACTGACTCAGAAGCAAGCAAACTGCTTCCAATTTTAATATTCATTAAGTATCTCAGTTCCTTAATAATACGCTGAGATAGAGACACAGTAATATGCATTATGAAGAGTCGAGCCACACTGAGAAAAATATATATGGTTGTAAGAACCAGATTTTTTTCCTTCCATCCATTATTGATAACATAGTGATAGCTATCTGATTGGTTACAGTTACTATGTACATATGGTAAATGGAGATGGTAATGCCAACAAAACTTGTTATTTGTTTCCTTTACAGAGTTGCTGGGTAATGTCAGCAATGCTGTTCTCTGGTATTTGCAATCTCTACATGTTGCTCCTAACAATGCAGTATGGTAATTTTAACAGTATGTTCTGTTGCCTTGAAATTGCTGTGTAGTACTCCCAGCAATACAGTATTGTAATTTTAACAATCTGCTTTGTTAGTTTAATGGTGCTGTGTAGTACTCCCAGGAATGCAGCATTGTAATTTCACAATAAGTTCTGTTGCCTTACAGTGGCCCAGCAGTCGCTTCAAATGAATTATACAGAGTGGCAGTGTGCATTGTTTTGTTCGACACATCGTCGCAAAAGCCTCTTGTGAGACGAATTTTAAACCATTAAATATTATTCTGATTTCAAAGAGAGCTATTGTTTATTATATTTATATATGTATAGTTTCTTGCCGATCGTTCGTACACTGTAAAAAAACTTTCTGAAATATTTAGGAAGTTATTAACCTAAACGCTGTGTGAGGTAGTTATACTTCCGCCTTGTAAATATGCAAACTTACACAGCTGTTAAATACAAGTCTGGTAACTTTAGGGGGTGTTTTATAAAAAAGTTTAGGGGGGCTATCATGGGTGTCTTGGAAGCAATTTTTCCATACCTACATTCTTAGCGCTTCTATACACACGTGTGGCAAATTAAAAAACTATTTTTAGAGTGTATATATGTTGGTAATTCCTCATTTCATCACAATATACACACCTGGCAAAGACCGCTATCCCCAAGTTAATATCGTACAAGATAGGTTTCACTGATTTTCATATGTTCCAGACCTACCCTCCTTACTATTGTGAAGGTTATAGGCAGATGGCAACCATAGTATTAAAAAAATAAGGAAAACCTGAAAATATATGTCAAAGCTTACAACAAGTCATAATACCAAGATATTCCTGGAGCTTACAACAGATAGCACAATCGTCACAGCCCTTGGTACCTCCAGCAATATATTGCACTGTTATAGCTATCATGCTTGTTTGCTAATCTACAATACTAGTTCTGTATTCTCAACAGAATCAGATGGTTTCTCTTACAGTCGACTACTCTGTTGCAATAACCATACTTGCTTGTTATCTCTACAAGGCTAACTCTGTAATTATAACATAGTCGGAAGGTATCTCTAAAAGTCCACGATATTGTTGTATGTATAAATATACTTTTTCTCTAAAGTTGTAAGAAAAGAAATATCGTCTACAAAGCATTTCTTTGCAGTTACTAAACGGCAATGTTGGTTTACAATATCGTGTTCTTTTACCGTAACAATACTCTTAGGATTGTATTCACAATCAACGGTACAGTTCCTAGTACAGAACACACTGTTTCTGATACAGGAAAATACTTCCTACAACCAAATTACATTTGATAGTATTTATATTTCTCTGCTAACAATTTGGATTGTAAAATATTACTGAACATTCTGTTGCTGATACTAAAGTTTGGTAAATGCTACACTAAAATGTAGTTACAGAACTGTTCTGTTAATTGCTGTCTGCCTACATCTTACAGTGCAGTTGGAAGCTCTTCGCTTAGAGGCGTGTAACAGTCACCCGTATAGCCCGCATGCTCCTAGTCCCCAGCTGTGCTCGTTCTGTTCATATTAGACTACACCAAATATAAGCAATAACACTATTATACAACGACAGTAATTATAGTGTACATGTATAACTACGGTTTAGTCTTTACGTTCACCCAATTCTCTGTTAGGAAATTCACGCAAATTAGGAACGCTTTTTTCAAATCATTACTAAGATGTTTTAGAATTAAGTATTTGTTTTTGTTATTTGTCGATTGGTGATTGTAAAATCGGAAACTCTAAATTGCGATAGTCAACTTGATAAAATCCCTGCTAAATTATGATAATAAAGATATATTCGTTTAAATGAAAATAGGGCACATACGAATAGGCTACATAATTGATAAATTCCCGTAAAAACCCTATTTTGTCCACAGCACGGTCGTAGAAGAACAGGTCTGGACACTCGCCTATCTAACAATGTATTTTGCTTGACCCCCTTGTTGTTTGGCTGTAGTTCGTCAAGTTACCGAGCCTTTTCTTAAAATTGTGAACGAAGAAAGTATTTCATAAATTGATAAAAAATACGTTTTGATAAATTGTTTATCTTAGCGGAAAGGAAGCGGGCGGAGTTAAGTCCGACCGCCCTAACATCAGCGCCAATAAAACACAATATTCTCGGTAACTTGGTGAACTGCAGCCAAACAACAAGGGGGTCAAATATCCAGGCGAGTGTCCAGACCGGTTCTTCTATGACGGTGGTCCACAGCACATTTGTATTCGACACACTACTTCATTTCTAGGCGGAACAGACATAATTACACCGACTACAGAAGCTTTAATGTCGCGCCGTGTATAACTACCACATTCCTTCCCCGCTCGCAGACACGTTTGTGAAAAGGAGAATCACTGTTAAAATCAGTTAATTCGTAGCAGACCACTTGAAAGATTACGCATTTTCAACAAAAGAGAATTCTTAAAAATTTCTTACAATAAGTGCGGTAAAATAATAAAAAAATCCTTTTTTTGGGGGGGGGGTGAGGGGAACAGAATTGTAGACCTACATAGTTCATTTTTAATAAATAGTGCATTGCAAATGAAAATTGTCGAATTTTACTTCCAAACATTGTGAGAGTGAGTGAGAGATTTTGGTCCGCGTTCAACATAGAGGTCTTTAGCGCTGGTGAGGGGTGACGTGATGTGAGTATGGAGCAGCGCCGGAATGAAAGGGCAAGGGAAGCGGGAGATCTCCGAGAAAACCCGCCGACCAGCGGCATCGTCCGGCACCATTCCCACATGCGAAAATACGGGGACCGACTCCGCGGGGAATCAAACCCGGATCGTCTTGGTGGGAAGCGAGATGTCTGACCTCTCGGCCACCGCGGCCCCTCCAAACATTGTTTTTAAAGGACATGAGACGAGATGTACTCAGCTTATCATTTTAGCATTGTCGCTTTTTAAATCCGTAATTGAAATCTTGGTAGGCAAACATACACGTTTATTGTCGGTAAGAAATATAAGCACCTTACGTAGTATAGCTATGCATGCATCTCTTCGCTATCTCAGAAAATGGCAGTGTGACACCCATATAGAACCTGGCACTGGGTATTTTACAGCCACATAAACTACACGTTGTTTATTTCTATACTCATATAGGCTAAGTCTTGTAAACGAGTATGGCTGCAGTTTATAGCACTCCCACCTTTATCTCGCAGTGGGGCTGACATTGGCACAGTGGCCAGCGCACTCGCTTCACAGAAAGGCGATCGGGTTTATTACATGTGGGAATCGAACCAGACGATGCACCTGGTCGGCGGGTTTTCTCGGGAATCTCCCGTTCCCTCCTACATTCTCATTCCAGTGCCTCTCCACTATATTGACTTATCTTGGCATCCGCCGGGGCAAACATATGTTTACTGATTCCTTGTATTAAAGGCGGCGCTTAGTAGGATCGTGAAAAGGCTTGCAGACATTTAACAACCCTGGTTTGATTCTTAAACCATTTCACTTTTTGTCACTCGGTTTGGCTACGAAAACCATTTAAGGACCCTTACACAGGCCCATTTATTTGTCGTACACTATTTTCGTTTCTAACAACTACTGTTTGTGCGAAAATGACTTAATTTGGACTTTTCACGGCGATTTTATGTAAGAATATTAATTTTCGGAAGCCTCTGAATAAAATAGGCCTTATATAACGAACCTTTATCTTTCGTAGCGTACGATAAAAATACAGTGTTGTCGCTGAAAGGGCCATAGTATAACCGGTTCGGCGGGAACATTTCACGCTAGTTCAGCGCTTGACTCATTGCGACTATGACAATGATGCGCGCTTCAAAGTCGCCCTTATATCTCCGTCACTTCAGAGCCTCTAACACTCAGGTAGGCGGCGTCCGTAAGTCTTTATTCCTGGGTACGATACCCGGGCCGTCGAACACACTCACAGTACGACATTTATATATGTCGCAGTGTAAACACGAGGAAGATAACTCACTTGCACTTTGTACCGATAATATTCTGAGTCTCAACAATGAAGGGCAATCGTACCGACATAACTACTACAGGTACGCTAGTAGGAATACAGTTCCTAATGTTTGTATGATATGTTAAATTTTACTGCACTTGTTCTGATTGTCAATTATCTAAATGTCAGAGGTGAGCGCACAATTGCCTCAGCAGAAGAACCTGCGAGGTAACTAAGTACAATATTACTAAGTTACGTTTAACTAGAAGTACTCTAGCAATTGTAAAGAGAAAAATGTGCGTAAGTGAAATTAACAGATAAGAAAAGGCTGTTACATTAATATTGTCGAACCTATCGCCAACTATCTCCCTCTGTATCCTTTTTGCAATCCCTTCTTGTGACATATTACGTTTGTAAAATATACAAACATTAGCATATCTCAAGAAATAACTTAGACTTTTCCCAAAATCATTGCGAAAACAAAGGGCAAACGCGATACAATATGATCAGGTATATTGTTTAGTAAATGCGTATTATATTGAGGTTTAAGTGTAGACTGTGCTGTTGGTATTAGTTTCTTCGTGTGAGGTACGAGGTCAGCAAAGTACGGTTCCCGAGAAGCACCTCTACTCCCGGTGTTACACGGACCACGAGCAGGAACAGCGGGACAGTTGTCAGTGAATTATTCATGTGCGATGTTCCCGAGGGAGAAAGAACAGATGTACGAGGACTGCAGTGTGTGCATAGTCCCTGCATGCCAGCTGCAGCGAAGCTTAGATTGGAAGTGTCACGGCGATGTGCGGCGACCGTATGACCAACCACTCCCGTCACAAACACCTCCCTCCTCCCTCACAAGTACTATACTTTCTCTACAGACTCGACCTCGTCAGGGGAACAAATTGAACCATTATTAAAAATACGCAATTGCAGACGGAGTGTTCCTAATCCGCTGAAAACCTACAATATCACATAATCACTATAACAAGAAGTGACCAGCATAACTAAAATGGCAACTTTCTTCGATGTAGGTGCAAATTAGCCCTAGAAACTAAACCCGTTAACATACGTCAATAAATATTAAATAATAATTTGTCACTTATTTCCGTCTTTTTCTGCTTGAATGGCAAATCTACAGCAACGGAGATTAGTTAAAGCAAACTGGAACATTTCTTTTACTTATATTGGCCTTGCAGATCTTGACATAACTTACCAACATGTACGCTATTATATATTATGTATTCATACTGTAATATCTAAATTACTTTATAAATATATATAGCACTTGTATACACATACACATTTTTATTACGAAACACATAAGAATACATGTTAAAATCTGCGTTAATTAAGTACTTATATTGTGAATCGTGTCTGAAGAAACATTGGAAAATCGCCCTTAGATATTTCATTTGATGAAAATATCCTAAAATCCGAGTACGTTATAAATAAAGCACGTACAACAGAAGTCGCTGTACCAGGTAGTTAGTACGTGCAGACAGATATATTCTGACTAGTAGTTCATTTAAATATGTCGTGAGATAAAGACAAATTAAAATTCCGCTATTGTGTAACTATTAACACGGCAATAACACAACACGTGAAAGTAATGTCATGTTGCTAAGAACTATATGTGTACTGAGTTTCATGAAAATCTGAAAAATGGGTTTCCAGTTTTTTCGTGTGATCAAGATAACTTTAAACAATATGAACAAGGAATAAAATAAATAAATACACGTCAAATTAAGTACTGTAAAGGTTATGAGGTCGATGAAATTCTAACATATTGTTCCTAACATATCTCGTGATATCACAATATTTTCAAATAGCCGCCAATTAGATATTACGAACACGGCATTACAATAAATAATATATACATATATATGTATAGATATAACTGGCCGCCACGTTGAAAATATTAATACAAGGTAAGAGAAATGCAAAAACCTCAAGCAAACTTTCAAAATAATATATGTGTACCAAATTTGTGGATATTAGGAAACATGTTTCCTCTCACATGTCATGTTATGCTAACAATGATAAAACCGGCGGTGATTTTCAAATTTATACTAATTGCGATTGCAAAGTGTTTATCCCTTTACACTGAACGCATTCAACAGCTTCTGTTATTGTAAACTGGTGGTATTAGTACGAGGATGAACAAAATACACACAAGTTAAATAATATTTGAATAAAATATATGTGTTCCATGTTTGATGACACGTGGAAAAATATTTGCTCTGACATTGTATTTAGTAATCTAAAGGACGCTATATAATAATATAGGGCCTACACTTAGGTTGAAAGTATTGACAGAAATTAAGTCAGCTGTGTAGGTTGTATTTCCTTAGACGTTATTTTATTAGGCTAAAATAATAAGGACTCTGCCATTATGAAACTATGATCACTTCATGAACTAAATACGTTGTAGTCAAGTCGCATTACTAGGGTATTTTATTTCTATAGATTTTAACAAACTTCTAAACTACGGTTAGATGTCTAGCGGAATCGAAGGTGTTAAAATAACCAAAATTTTGATAATACGAATTTGGTGTAAACGAAATGTACAAAAGTATAGTCAGTTAACTAGATACTGTAAGTGTACCTATTAAAAATGTTTGGACCACAGGTTCAAAAAGTTTTAAGGGGGACATACAGACATATATACAGTGCATACATACAAAGACATATATACAGTGCATACATACAAAGACACACATGCGCGTTTTCATATTCTTACCTTCCGTAGAATAAAGTAGGCTAAAAAAGGAAAGCTAGAAACATTAACTATTCTAAACATTCCAAGAACACCGAAAATAAATATACAGGATATAGTTTCTAAAACTAAACAATGATGGTCAAACTGACGATAAATAACAAAGTTTGTGAAATATTTGACCATACACCGCGAGATTGATTTGCGTGTTCTACAAGTATGTCAGTAGAGTGTATGAAACATTAGCTGTGGCACTTTATACTCTTGTGTTCGTTTGTGTTGTCGTTGTTTCTGTCGGATACTGTCACCATTTTTACGCACCTGGTAGGTCTGTTCGAATATCTCTAAATTGCTAATTCACATCGCATATCAGTTTAATTATATTTCGAAAATTTTTGTATTTTTCCTATTTGTTGACAAGAACTGATTGTCTTGTTTTTATTTCTTCGTTCGTGTATAGTATTTTTGTGTATTTTGGTCACACACAAAAAAAAAGGTGAGGGTGTTCAATGACTTAGCAACTTGCGCCCGTAATGGCACTTGTCCAGAATAATAGCTCAGTTTGTCGTACAACTCTATTTCAAATATCGTCAAGGTGGTCTCTATAGTGTCTAACCAGCACACGTGAAATTGCACCCATTTATACGCACAACGATTGCAAAGGGTCTGTCCCTTTACACTGTACGCATTCAACTGCTTCTGTTAATGTGAACTGGTGGTATTAGTACGAGCTGACTGCTAGGTTGGTTGAAGTGTTGCATTATGGGACTGTGACTGAGACTCGGAGCTGGTCACATTTACAATGCTTAGGCCTTCTTCCATCAACTAACTGGAAGTTACTAATGAATTCCCTGCAGTCTATTTCAAGGGATGGCGATTTATTGCGCGAAAATTTGACTTAATGTTAGACTTTAACGTACTATATTTATTTCCGACGCTCTGCCTACGTTACTGGCGGATCCTATTTTGGATGGTGTTATGCATCATTACAATATGTGTCAAGTGTTGAAGAAAATGTATTTTAGCCGTTTATCATGTTGAAATAGATCCTGACATTATGTGACGAAACTATTTTCTGTAAGACTGTTACAACACTGAAAGTGTTTTAGTATGTTTTACTGATACCTCACAACTGCACAGTGTTTATTCTGGTGTGTTAAGACTAATGAGGTTAATTATACTTTATAACATCTTGAATAATGACTGAAATTGTGTGATATACAGAATTCAAATAGTTCCGAACGCTAAACATGACTGTTGTCCGTATCCTAAGAAGATTATTGTAACTACAACAATGACTTTCTTTCAGTAAATAACTTCTTCTTATCTCAAATCTAGACACAACCGAGTCACCACATTCTAGCCTTTTGCTAGGAAACTAAAGCCCGCTGATCTCTCTACCAAGCTGGCAATATTGCTAAATAAATGGGTAATACATGTGAAATCAAATTGTATCTAAGTGAACCAATATCGACGTAAAAACCACTTTAAAAAATTACACGTCAAAGGTCTTAAGGAAAACTGCTACATTGAGAAAACTCGCGTGATGTTTATACTTACGTTTGACAAAAATTAAACTGAACCATTTCGTGGAAAAACACATTGCAAAATTATTGCCAAGTTGCAGGAAAACCCCGAAGTAAAACTGTTTTAAAACAAATCCAGTATTAGCAGTTGTCAACAAACTAAACATACATACAATTCAGGAAAGAAATAAAGTCATATCAATATAGACGCCACGAAAAAAAAAAAAAAAGTACAGCAATTACATTACAACTAGTAATTCGGAAACTGAATATAAAACTTTTTATCAATTAA